>RJWJ010003177.1:0-89788 GCA_004363605.1 Indri indri | reverse complement strand
TTTCCTCCACCGGCCGGTTCTGGGGTAATGTGTGCTGTGGTATGTCTGGTGGCTTTGAGTGCTGGCTCTGAAGTTAGCTGTTTCTTAGTTCCAATCCCATCCCCAGACGGTTTCTATACAACCTCTCTGGACCTTGTTATTGTCATCTGTAAAATTGATTTACACATGTTAGCTCCTACCCCAGAAAGCTGCTTTGACTATTAAATGAAATAATGCATTGAAAAGACCTAGTCCAAAGCCAGGCATGCAATAGGTGCCCAGTAAATCCTATCATTAAATATTTATTGAACATCTACTATGCTTCAGGCTTTGTGCAGAATTCTTAGAGTGGTCAGACTACAAATGATCATTACGATTCCAGTGTAACTCTCCCATTTTACAGCTGAGGAGACTGAAGCCCCACATGGTGAAATGTTTTGCCCAAGCTTACCCAGTCAGGATCGATTGACGGAGACTGATTTAGGGCTCCTCTGTTCTGAATACAGTTGGAATCAGTCTATTGTTTGCCCATTCATTTCCTGGCCAACCCCTCCTCCAACCGCTCTTCTTCCCATTTAAGTCAACTAGGGTTTATTGAACATCTACTATATTCCTAGAGCAAGTTAAATGTAGAGCAGCAGTTCTCAACTGGAGGGTGATTTTATCACCAAGGGGACATTGACAATGTCTAAGGACATATTTTATTGTCACAACTGGATGGGTTCTGCTGGCATCTAGTGGGTGGAGGCCAGGGATGCTGCTAAACATCCTGCAATGCACAAAACAGCCCCCAGCAGTTATCTTGCCCTAAAAGTTATTAGTGCTGAGGTTGAGAAATCCTGATGTAAAGGATATAGAAATAACTGAAGCATGTTTGTGCTTTTCTTTTTGTTTTTTTTTTTTGCTTGCTAAGGTTCCTATTTCAAGGCAGGGGTGGAGGGGAGAGAAGAGGCTGGGGTGCTGGTGGAGGTTACTCTTGGTACACTGTGATAAGTACCCCCAAGAACACAAGCGCCCACTGTAACACTTTCTGAATTTTTGGACCCTAACTACTTTCCTTAGTTTAGACAACACTTATAGCAAACCCACATGGGCAGAGTAATTATTAAATAAAATGGGGGGAGCCACAGAGCCAAATGAAAATATAGTACCTCTCTCTTTCCTGGGAAGCTCAAACTGGGAAGAAAACCTCTGGCTGGTCAGGGTCCCTCAGCAAAATCTTCCCTTTCCATCCCAGGAAATGCCCCCAGGGAGGCAAGACCAGATCAAAGAGACACAATATTGGCAATATACGCATTTTTTTCATTTTAAATACAAAGCCTTCACTCCATTGTTATTATAATAATTAATGTTCATTATAGGAAATTTGGAAAAATTAAAGAAAGTAAAAGGCATAAATAATCCTTGTTAATACTTTGCTTTATTTCCTTCCAACTCCCCCTCCCCCCCATGCTTGGCATTTTACTTTACTTAGTTGTGATCATGTTGAATGAATAAACCTGAAGACTGCTTTTAAGTTGGCATTCTTTCATTGTATACGTATTACCGTTATGGACATCATTGTGCATAAAACTTTTCCTATACTTAGGTTTTTTAAAAAAGAAATGCTCAGAAGTGAAATGAATAGTCTAAAAGTATAAGAAATTTTAAGTCTTTTGATACATACTGAAAATTGTTGTCCAAAGAGATTATTTCAATTACATTTTCAATTACAATGCATGAAGTTGCCCTCAAAAATTAATCTTAAAAATCATGAGTTAAAAAAAAAATCATGAGTTGAGTAATGTGATTGTAAGGTAGTCAATGGCAGGGATCAAGTCACATATTTCTTGGAAGATATGAGATATATATAGAAAGAGAAAATAGTTAAGTGTTTAATGAGTTCTTGCTGATTTAACTTTTAATACTATGCACTATTGAATTCAGTGTTCACAGTTCATGTTTGTTACAGATTTAAGTATGTGTTTTATGATGTTGAGAATACACTCTCAGCATTCACAGTGTAAAATCCTTACTGTATTTTGAATTTAGTATTTCTGTGACTGCAACATTTCATGAATATATACAGTGGCATCACTGTTCATGACATCTCCTGGTTTTGTGTGGCTGTTTTACTCTTGTGTGAAGAAATGTGGATGAGAGTTTTATCTCTGTTTCTTTTTCTTTCCTTTCTTCCTTTTTCCCCCCTTAAATTTAAAAACTGCCAAGCAAACAACCATCCCTCAAGGAAAGAAATACAAAATTTGCCTTTTCCTGCTACAAGTTGAAACACAAAAATGTATGGCAAAGAAAAAGTATACAGTTACAATTTTATGGTAGAATCTCTCTGTCTGCAATACCATAAAAAACTTTTCCTAGAAGTCAGTATAGGAATATGTTTTCATGAGTTAGCAATAAGCTGAATTTCTTTAAAGGAGCTTTTGTTTTCCATCCTGCTCTTCAATTATAAAATTGAAGATGTAGTCTCATAAAGAGGGAAAAAAATCAATGATAGACTGAATTGAAAACATTTGACAAGGAAATAATGTGGTCCAACAAAGGCCATAGACGATTTGCAGGAGAAGAAATGTAAATGACTAACAACATATATTAATAAAAAGGTTAATTCCACTAATAAAGACATACGGATTGAAATGACAAGCCATTTCCACTTAATCACATTGGCAAAAACATATTCTTCAATGTTGATAAGGATAAAGTAAAATGCATTTGCAGACATTGCTGTTTGGAATGTAAATTGGCATAAGCATTATAAAAATCAATTTGGCAATATGTATTAAGAACTTAAAAAGAGTTCACATCCTTTTTGACTCAGTAATTTCTCTTTTATAAGTCTATTATAAAGTAAATTATTCAGAAATTTGTACTAATATGTATGTCCAAAGATGTTCATTGCATTGTTATTTATAATGACAAAATATTAAAAAGAACCTAAATATCCAAAGTAGGAAATTGGTTAAGTACCTTACAGTGTAGATACCTGGCTACTTGGAGTGTAGCTCAAAAACCAGCAGCAGCTATGCCCCACCCCAGAAATAATGAATCAGAATGTGCATTTTAACAAGACTCCCAGGTGATTCCTATGCACATTGAAGTCAGAGAAGGCTTATACAGGCATAGGAGAGAGAGCAGTTCCTACCTGAGAATCATTATTGGGTGTTTTTTTTTTAAACAGAGAACATTCTCACCTGGAGCACATAGACTCTCTGAGGGTGGAGGTGGATCATCTGTGGTTTTAGAAAGCTCACAGGTGAGTCTGATTTACAACCAAACATGAGAATGACCAATGTATAATATGATGTTACTATGACATCTGCTAACATCTCTACCACCTTCCACAGCACAGATTAATTTACTGAATCACGTTTTATCTTACCTTGAACAATCATACCCAAAACCTCCATGTGGCATTTGCAATAGGGAGGTCAATGAGGGCACTTTCAGATATTCTCTAACAGCCAGAATAGCGTTGCTGCCTCTGAGCACAGTGCCTGGCACAGAAGGCTCAGTGGATATTGTGGAAGGAATGAGAACATTGGCAATAGTTCCTATGGCTGATGCGTCTGCACTCTAACATTCTGCTTCTATACTGTTTGCTGTTGGAATTCAAGGAGAGTTTGAAATGGGCACTATTTGCAAAGGTGCCGGCAGAGTTAAGGAAACCAAGCAGTGGGAAGAAACGGTGGGAGTGGCTGCCACCCCGAGGTCGAGGTCGTTGCCAGGGGTGAGAGCAGTGTGGGATGATGGGCGTGGCCCTGGGAAGAGGGCTGACTGATGGGAGCTGAAGCCTGGTGAAGGAATGCGATATATTAAGCCGGTCTTCATTTTCTGTCTTCTGATGCGTTGACATTCTGGGGCCTTTTGACCCTGGAGGGCCTGCCTGTCCCAGGGTTAGCTAATTCCTGGAGCTGGCAAACAACTCAACTGGGAGCACACTTTCTATGTGCAAACCAACCAGTCTAGAGCCCCTATGTTGAACACCTCCTTTATTGGGCTTTTACGCATTGGGTCACTATCCCCCGTCCTGACCACTCCAGGGCCATGTATCAGACAGCTAGGGGTAGCTCCCATGCCCCAGAGCCTGCTGAAATTATTCAAACTAGCCACTGTTAAACCCGATTGCCCTGCTTAGCCTGCCTCTGCTGTGCCTTCCAGTGGAAACCACAACAAAGGCTCTTGCCCTGGTTTCCCCCCAGCTCTCTCTGCCCCCTGACTGACCCTGGGTCTTCCACCTGCCTTTGTGGTCTGCCGTGTCTGTCGTTTCCAGGGATCTGTGAGTATAAGCACTTCTTCCTTCGTGGCAGTCATTTCCATGTCTGCATGTCTTACTGCACCTGATTAAAACAAATCCCAGGTACCTGATCAGAGCATGCAGCCAATTCAGGGGCACCCGGCAGGAAGAAGTGGAAGGGGATAATCACTTTGCTTTCCCTTTCCACCTCCTGCCAGTGTCTCCATGGGCCAAACCAGCTGGGAGCCAGAGGGCCAGAGAGCCCCAGGCGTAGCCCACGTATGTCAGTCTCTTGAGTGCATCAACCACAAAGGAAGATACCCCGCAGAGTGATAGGCCCGTGATAGCATGAATAACAGGGAAGCAGTTCTTGCTTTCCAGTCTTCCTATCCTCAGCCCATTGGCTAAGTGTATGAAACAGGTTTCCGGTAGCATCTCTGCCTTTGTCTTTGAAACACAATCCAGACCAGGGAGAAGAGAGCAAGCAGTAATTTTTTTTTTTCATGACTTTCTTGTCAAAGCATTAAGGTTTTAGGTGAACAATATTTATAAAAGACAGGAGTTACAGACCATTTTATATAAGGAAAACCACATATGGAGCCTTCACTTGCCAATAGATGTGTTCTGCTGAAGGCTCCAGTCTGACTTGGTTGTCTTTTTTGGACTTTTATGCCCAGAGACACGTGCTGTGGGCTCACATAGGCAACAGGCAACAAGGATGTAGAGCATCATTTTCCTCCTTCCTAGGCAGCAGTGCCTTTGGGAATATAATACACAGATCCTTGAACTTCTAGCTCTTGCTCTTTGGACATGACTTTCAAGTGTTTGTGGGTGGGTAGGCACATTCATTCCCACAGTCTACTTCCTTCTATTTTCAGCAAGATTAGAAAGAAGTCATGGGTGGGAGAAAGCCAGGAGAGGACCAGGAGGGTCTTTAGCCACATAGGTTAAAGAAGCTGAAATACATTTGTCATTTCACGCAGGGACCAGATTTACCCAGGGCAGTAGAAAACACCTGGGGATAACTAGGGTCCTTTAAGGATCACAGTGCGACACGTAGCTTTTCAAGCATGTGGGGGCATTACTGTAGCTAACGGTAGCCTGGGATCCTGACTCAGCCTCTGTGTCTCAGGTGACCGGCTGAATTCCCCAGCTCTGTATAGTAGCTTGGAATGTGGATTAAAAAGCTACAAGAAGATTCTAATGGAGTGGTACTTGAACCCTGCCTTATGGTCATGTGGGGAGTAGTCCACTGTCGTGGAGGCAAGCGTGTTGGAATAAATAGCAGAATAGAGGCCATTTTTGTGTATTTTACTTCCTGTGCATCTTACACGTTAGATGACTGATGTCCCCTGCGAACTTCTGTGAGTGGAACCAACACCGTTTAATGAATAACTTTTAGTGCTTTATTTTTATCTGGAGCTTCATTTGAAACAGATCATCATTAGCTTTATGGTTTTAATTGTATTGAAATTCCTTATTGTAACCCATTGCTTTATTGCCTTAGTCCATTAACCTGGGTGCCATGGAGCATAGTTTTAGAGCCTGTATTTATATCTGGACTAATTGCATGGATGCTTTCAGTATAGGATGAGATATTTTTCAGATCATCACAGGAAAAATTATTTGAACTCCTTTTCAAACTTCAGGGTTTGGGATAATAAACAAACCAAATCAAATCAAACCAAAACAACCCCCAAAGACCCTGAACATTATTCTGAAATTTTCTTACTTTGAAATACCTACCAACATTCTATCAACAAGGAATTGTAAAGTAGTAATTCTTACGCTATGTGTTGCATCCACATGTTTCTCATTTGGAAGTGCTGGGGGAAGGAAGCATTGATCTGCAGCCTTCCCAATCAAAACCAGCTGGCCAATGGTCACAAACTGGGGGACCATGAAGGGATCTGTGCCTTGCTCATAAGGCAAATGGAGATGGAGCATGCAGGCCTCTGGCTGAGGGCTTAGAAGCTCAGATAAACCAAGAATGACCACAGCCTGGCTCTCTGTGGGGACCTTCACTAATAACCTGGAAGGAACAGCTGTTAACGCCCAGTCAACCCGAAGCATTTCTTCCTCGGGTGGGAAAGTGACGGATGGAGGCTCCAGCATGTTTAGATCACACAGGGTGTTTTTCACTTCTCCTGGAGGAAGGAACATTGAAGTTAGAATTGGGCTCTTTGTTACCTCACAGATGCTCAACAGCAGGAGTGTTTATAATGCCCATCAACCAGGCTTTCCGTTGCACCTGTCGGGGGACCAGCTGCAGAAAGCAGGTGTATCTGGGGACTGAGAGGACGGGTGACTGTGGAGAATGCTGAGGACTGCCAGATGTATTCCATATAACACCGGGCCAGCAGCTGGGAGATGGGAAAGATGTGGATTTAATTAAAAATGATGTGCAAATTTGATTATTAATTTCAAGCCACTGTGAGAATGTAATATACATACATATACAAGTATATGTATAAAATATGTATTTCAAAACAATGGAATGGAATGTGTTGATGGAAACATGAGGTTCACTTTTCACCAATTCCATGCAAATTATCTTTTGTTCCTTGGTCCACCCATTGTTCATTATATTTCCATGTCTATTTAAAAAAATTTCCCAGGAAGGAAGCTAAAATTCTAGTTTCATTGTGAATGCCTTGCAATCTCAAGAGCATGCAGTTGTCAATTTAAACAGATAAATGGAATCAGGCGGTCTCTGAAGCCTGTATTTGCATCTGGACTAACACGGATGCATTCAGTGGAGAATGGACAACTTTGACCACAGTGTTTGTGCTGTGGACTCTCATGACATTGGGCCAATCCCTTAGTTTTTCACGTGCCACCTTCACCAGAGTCCAGACCCAGCAAAGCCTTGGGAGAGGGGTGGAGCTCAGGGGGATATTGACACAGCTTTGCTGCATTCCTAATATTGCCCATAGGGTGTGCAGGAAGCCCGAGGAGAATTTGCTGTGGCTGGCTTTGGGGTGCTAAGGTCATATCACTGACAGTCTGGAGGTATGGGATGTCACCCATCACTCAAAAGAGCCGGGGGTGCAGATACTCCCTACCTTGGAAACAGCACCCTGTTGGGCAGCATTCAGTGGCACTTAAGACTGGAACTGGCCAAAGAAGATAATCACAAAGTTTTGGCATCAGGGCTGAGGGTAAAATCAGAGGTCTGGCGTGTACCATGTCTTGGGGTTTTCAGGGGACTCCTCCACCCACCATAATGTACCATTCTCCATATTCTTTTAGGTTACCAGTTGTTATCTAAGAACCTCTTGAAAACTGTAGGCAAAATGTATATATGTGAATCTGTGCATTTTTCTCACTGATGGTTAGTTAGTATGTAGCTTTCTTCAGATTCTCAAACTTATCAAAAGCTTGAGACTTAAGGAGAGCAGTGTTTCTTAGGTGAAATTCTGTCTTGAGCAGTACCTTATTTATCTTGAGGAAATGTCTTCATGGCAAGAAATAATAATTATAAGAGTAGCAACAATAATAGTTAATACTTACGGCATTTATGATGTTTCAGGCATTGTCTGAGCACTTTACATATGTTAGCTCATTTAATAAGGTATCCGTAATTGTCAAAAACAAAATGGAGTATTGTGCCATAATCAATAATTACTCTCCCATGAAGGAATTCAATTTCTCTAGTATGACGTTCAAGGCCCTCCTTACTCTGGTTTTGAATGCCAACCCTTTTCAATATTTATTCACCCAATGTATTAGTTTTCTACGCAGCAGAACAGATTACCACAAACTTAGTGGCCTGAACAAAACCACTCATTTTGATTTCACAGTTTCTGTGGGCCGGGAGACCAGGCAAGGCTTATCTAAGTCCTCCATCAGGGGCTTACCAGGCTGTCATACACGTGTTGGCTGGGGCTGTAGTCTCATCTGAGGTTTGACTGGGGAAAGATCTGCTTACATGCTCCCTCTGAGATTGCTGGCAGAATTCATCTTTCCCCCTTTCTTGCTGGTGGTCATCTGGAGGCTGCTGTGAGCTCCTAGAGGCTGCTCACTTCTTCAAAGCCAGCAAAGGAAACTCTCTCTCCTGTATGATGAGATAAAGTCTTATAACGTAGGTGATCAGGAGAGTAACAGCCTGAGACTCATAACGTAACCTAATCAAGGGAGTGACATCCTGTTACCTGTGGTATGTTTTATTGGTTAGAAGCAAGTCATAGCTTCCACTGAAACTCAAGGAGAGAGGATTATACACGGGTGTCACTCACTGGGGGCCACCTTGGGGGTGTGTTGGCCACTGTTGATTGAGTGCTCACTATGCACTCAAAAATGATTGCTGAAGTGCACACTATGTGCTGGCCTGGTTTTAGTTAGGTGCTTGAAATGTACATCAGGAATGTCATTTTCCTTTTCGACTTTTCCTTCCAGTCCACAGGGAGCACTACCTGCTTCCCAGATGTGCTCTGCATTCCCAGGCCACTGAGCCTTTGCGCCAGATGTGCTCCCAGCTTGGGGCCCCCTCCCGTGTCCTCCCTATCTGTTCCAATCCTTGTCAGACAAAGGGCTCAGCTCAAATACTGTGGCTTTCCTGAAACCTTTCCTGATCCCCTTGTCATTGTGGGTGGCATGCGGGCACTTGGTTGTACTTCTCCTAGAGCAAGCATTTAATTTGGAATTGTAGTATAGTTAATTGTGTAAATATCTATCTATTTCAGTGAGGGGATCATGTCTTACGTGGTGTTAAATTTTTTTTTTTTTGGCTAGAGCCCATAATTTTTCACAAGAGAAATAGTAAATGTTTGTTAAATGAATTTCTCCTAGACAATTGACCCAATGTTTAAATTTTTCCCTTTTTCCAGGAATGAAAATGGTCAACAATTCATCCTCAGCACAGGTTGGAATTTCTTCCTTTAAAATGGGGACAGAAAAGTGGCCTCAGGCTCTATCTTTTTCTCTTTCCCTCTAGCTCCTGTGAACTAGGGCAACTCCCCCTGCAGGACCCACCCAGGGCCTTGTTAGCCCAGCTTGAAAAGACCCAAAGGCGAGGGCTACTGAACCTCCTAATTTGACAGTGCTCTGGTTCTTAGTGAGGTTTTATGCCCCACTTGCCCTGCATTTCCTTCCTGCCATTTCGATGCCTAAAGCAGGACTTACTGCTGAACAATCAGTCCTGGTCCTGCTGAAAAAGCATCGAGACTGGGTGGCAGACAGGCTTTCCAGCCATTGAAAAGGGTTTCCGCTGGGGCCTCTCATCCCAGCCGCAGTTTAGGTGCTTTTGCTCAATGTGAAATTGCATTTTATTCTTCCTAATTACTGGCTGGCTGTTAAAAATGGTTTGGCATCCATTTCTATAGCTCAGTATAAGGTAATAAACAGCTTCATCATACAACCAATTTAAATAACTACTGTTCATTTTTGGGAGGGTGCTGTTAGCACCACATCAATAAAATATAACACAGATGATGTTTTTCTGATGCAATGTTGCATTTCTGTCTCCTTACCCTGAGGCTGATTACCTCCTGGAGTAAGATAAAAAAAAAAAATTAAAAAGCAGAAGAAAAGGAAATTCAGGTAAAGCAGCAGGAAATATTCCTGACATTGGACTCTGCAAAGGCAAAGGGTCTAGCATTGATTTCTTACCTTTAATATAATAGTAAAGTGAGCCAGATATTGAAAAGCTGGAAAAGAAAATAATCCACGTTAGCAGCATGGTTCTTTATGGTCAGTGTGGATGTGATGTAGTTATTGTCCATTGCTGGGAAGGTTGCTGGCTATCTTTGCAATTGTTTTGTCTCCTTGCCTCCCCCAGTTCACCCATGCAGGCTCTTTCTGAATCCCCCATGAAAAGAGAAACCCTGATAGCAAAACAGTCATTCCTACAAGGCAACATCAGGCAGAGTTGGGACTTGCAATTTGTCTAGTCACTAATGATTTAATGAGGTGGCTCCACACAGATGGGTCATTCTCCAAGAGAATTGAACACAGAACTAGTCCTAATCCAAGCATGATCACTTGGCCACACAAGAGGGTGCCTAGGGTTGGCGAGGGCTGATGGGTCATTTGGGAAGCTCTCGTTGTAAGTGGCGCTTCAAACAAGTTCCAAGTTGGGTCTTAGATCAACCATTTGTTCAATATTAAGAGAATGACAATGGAAAACCAAAGGAATGGGTAGCCTATGAAGTTAAGGACTTTTCAGTGTCAGAGAAGAGATGAGAAGGGAGATAGCCTCTAGATATCTTGCTTGCATATCCCTGTGACAAAAGATTTTAAAGCTCCAGGGGCTGGTCCAGAGATAACATTAACATAGGTTAGGGGGCGGGAAGGGAATAGCCTTAACTTTAGGTAAGGAATCATCATGAGTTTCATAGTCCATTCTCATTTAAAGAATTTTCCAAGATCTCTGTGTGTGTACATTTTTATCAGAAGTGGCCGCGAACAACCAGTTAGACAGAGAGGATCTGAGTATTTGAATAGACTGAGACAAAGAGCTGCCCTCTCGAACTCCTGACCTTGAGCGATCCACCCGCCTCGGCCTCCCAGAGTGCTAGGATTACAGGCATGAGCCACCGTGCCTGGCCAAGAGCTGCTCCCTGATGCTTGTGTGTGGGTCTCACCACTCTCCAACCAACCTCTTGAGAGTTTGTAGAACACCCAGTGCACACAGGTGCTGAGGGGGACCTTGTTCCCAGAGTGACCTCTGCACTCTCAATCTGTTCTATCCCTGAGTGAAAGTTCACACCTCCTCTGAAGTATCAAAGTATCGGCTATTGTAACTTGAAAATGATTTTTTTACAGTTATTGTTTATACTCATAATTGGTAATGGGCCAACTACCTACACGGGTCTCACTTGAACATATATCTTTCACATCTACTCACTGGCCTTCCTATAGAAGTGAGGCTTGCTTTTTTCCAGTAAAATAATGAGTGATAGAATAATTTGGCACTATATTGGAATATTGAAATGACTTGGCCCAAAAGTTTGAGGTTGAGTGTATATTTATGTCCTGACAGTGAGAAGAGAATATGATTCTGAAGATAAATTGGTCTCACAGTAGTCCAGGGCTCTTCCAGTGGTCCTTCAGGGGTAATGCTGCCCCCCACCCCAGGGGACATTTGGCAATGTCTGGAGACATTTTTGACTGTCATAACTAGGGGAAGGTCCTGCTGGCATCTAACAGGTGGAGGCCATGGATGCTGCCAGACATCCTACCATGCACAGGACAGCGCCATGTTCATTTCTAAACACAAAGACTGTGGTGACAATTGCTGAAAACTATATGAGTTTATTATCTTATACTTCTAAAGGTCAGAAGTCTGGCCTGGGGCTTACTGGGCTAAAACCTGGTGTCAGCAGGGCCACCTTACTTTGGAGGCTGTAGGGGAGAGTTCACTCCCCTGCCTTTTCTAACTCCTAGAGGCTGCCTGCATCCCTTACCCATGGCCCCTTCCCCTGTGCTCAAAGCCAGCAATAGTGAGTCAAGTCCCTTTCACGTTTTGAATCTCTCTTGCCTCTTCCATCATCGCACCTCTCTGGCTGACTGTTTTGCCTCCCTGTTTCACCTGTAAAGGCCCCTGCGTTTACACTGGGCCGACCCAGATAATCTGGGATAATCTCCCCATTTTAAGGATTAGAAACCTTAATTCCATCTGCAAACTTGAATTTCCTTTTGCCATGTAGTGTAACATATTCACAGGTTCCAGGGATTAGGACACGACATCTTTGTGGGGCTACTCTTCTGCCTAAATAGCCCACAACAAAAAAATCATCCACCCTAAATGTGCTAAACTGAGAAATCCTGTCCTACAGAAAGCTTCCTCATCCTAGAAGCCAGATGATTCATTCAATGTGGGTAAAAGGAAAAGATAAACAACCTTTAAACTGACTCACTTGAAGTGTTAACATTACAGCACATTTAATAATTTGGACAGTTTGCATTCAAAGCTACTGCTGGCCAAGATATGATGATAACGTTGTCTACGTGGTGAGGAAGTGAAAAACCTCCTGTTAAATAAATGAAATGGCAGCTTCTGGTAACAAACATATGAAACAGAATATTCATCTTTTCTTCAATGGGAATAACACATGACAAAAGGGAGGCTTTCTTCACATTATTTGTTTATAGAAAATTCATCTCCACCGAGGCCTTATGTTAAATTTGTTCTCTGATGTTAGCATTTCCAGGATGCACAGGGCCACTGGAGTATGTTCTTATGATCTTACCATTTATTTACCTTGATACAAAACTCCAATTACTGTCAGAGATGCTTCTTGTTAAATATGGTAAGATCTCCAGCTTCTGAGAGTGTGAATATGTATCTGATTCTCTGGGGCCAGGCTCAGATGGAAGTTAAGGAGTAAGAGTTCTGGGGATGTGGCTGAAAATTAATTAAATATCTAAAGATAACAGTGGAGGAAGCTTGGACTTTAGAGAAAAGGCTGGAATTTAGGGAGAGAAGATGGTATATCAGAGAGTGTGAGGTTGATTTTTTTCTTCCACTGAAGCCTCCTTTCCTGGTCTTTCATGGTGTGTGTGTGTGTGTGTGTGTGTGTGTGTGTGTGTGTGTACGTTTGTGTGTGTGCATGCCCATGCACGCATGCTTGCTTGTTCACTGAGTATTACTGTGTTTTTGTGTTGCTTTCTAGCATCTTTCAATACCTAAAGCAACTCTTTTGGACTATGCAAAGTCAGGAATCAGAATACAACACATAACTTCCAAAGACAATGGGGGAACCTATTCTCCGGATAAAATGTTGGAATTCTCCTGATGTATTCAAGCTGTCATATTCAGTTACTGGCTTTCTTTGGGTAATCCAACTCTATTTTATTCATGGACTATTCTAAAAATATAATCAAAGGACACCTACTGGCTACAAGCGACTTTGCTCATGTCTAACAGGGCTGTGAAGAATGGTTTGAATTTAGTGCAGATGCGGGAAAATATGCGCTGTCATCAAGAGCCTATCACACTTTCAACGTATAAAATATCCTGACTGGAGTCTGGCCAGAGTGAGTAGGAGGTGGGAGCTTTAGTAAGGACGAATGTATTGGGTCAGATAAAGTAAGGACCGAAGCAGATCTTAAGTAGACTCTAAATTGAACAGAAAGGGATACTATTATTTTTGGCTTGGAAAGTAGAAAAATGGTACTATGCTTGTCTCTTTTATTTTTTTGAATTGCATTTATTCTCCATTTTAGGGTTATATATATTTTTTATTTCAGACAGCCACAGAGACCTGCTTTGGGGAAGCACTAGAGTTCTATTGTTCTGAATGTATGGAAGAAATGATTGCGTCATTGTTGTTGCCATGCTGGAGAATTTTCTGGGGAAATATTTCCATTGCTTCATAGAAATCTGTTCTGTGCTTAGGTGGAGGAGAACGATCATTTCCTAGGTATAAAGCACATGCCTACAGCAGCTTAGTTATACTTTATAACCCCAGAGCATATAAACAATTTGATTTGGAAAGCCAGTTAAGTCCTTCCTTTGCATTCCATCTTATTGGCCCCATAAGTTGTTTTGCCATTTTCCTCTGGTATGGAGAAGACAAAAGCAATGCATTTTTATTCATAGGGGTAATGTGTTCAGCCTTATCTGAGGAAACTACCTTTTGCATGGTATTAATTAGCACAAAGGGGTTGTAATATGTCAAAACCCGAAGACATCCTGAGACTCAAATGCAAAGTGGCAGGAAAGACTTCAAAAAATAGAGAAACCAAAGCATGGTATACTGTGGTAGTTTCAAACTTGAGTGTACATCAGAATTTCCTGGAAGGCTTGCTAAAAAACAGATTGCTGGGCCTCACCCCCCAGGCCTTCTGGTTCAGTAGATCTGGGGTGAGGCCCTAGAATTTGAATTTCTAGCAAGTTCCCAGGGGATGCAGCTATTGCTGGCCCAGGACCACACTTTGAGAACCCGTGGCATGGTGGGTAAACACGGGCTTGATGACTCTGAATCTGGCCTCCACCATTCCCAGCTGTTAGACCTCAGGCAAGTTTCTTAACCCATTGCTACTCAAAGTGTGGTCCCTGGACCAGTTACCTGTGAG
The DNA here is from genome assembly GCA_004363605.1 of Indri indri. Taxonomy (NCBI): domain Eukaryota; kingdom Metazoa; phylum Chordata; class Mammalia; order Primates; family Indriidae; genus Indri; species Indri indri. The sequence continues at coordinate 75,558 of RJWJ010003177.1, read as the reverse complement.
CTTGAAGCCCTAGGTCTTGGTCCCACCCAGACCTGCTAAATCAACATGTGCATTTTAATAAGATCCTCAGGTCATCTGTTTGCACATTAAATTTGATAAGCACTGATTTACTCTCACTGCTCCTCATTTTCCTCTTTTGTAAAATGGGAATAGTGCTTATTTCCTGGGGCATTGTCAAGTGACATGCATGTCAATGGCTTAGCAGCAGTGCCCAGCACAAAATGTGCCTCAGTCAGCGTTACCAGTTATATTAGGTTATAATATTTATTAAGCTAATTTGGCATTAATAAAAGCCAGCAATTTCTTTCCATACAGTAACTTATTTGTCAAAATTGTTGGTTTCTACTTTATTTTCATTGTTTTGCTTCTGTGGGCTTCTACTTTTCTTGGAACCACAAATGTAAGCTACTACGGTGGGTTTCGAGGGTTTCCTATTTTACCCACTCCCGTCGTATACATGTTCCACTAAAGCATCTTCAATTACCTTGAGGGAGTGTGGGGAAGTTCTGAAAGCAAAACTGGTGTTAAGTTGAAAGACATGGAGGAGAAAAAAATGGCGGATTTGTGGTGATCTCCTGGCTCTCTGCTCCCAGAGAAGAAGGTGAAGAACTCGGATGGCTACGCATCAGTGGATTGCTCTCCCTCAAGAACAGTGTTGTGAGTCTGTAGAGAAACAGCGTGGGACATGCAGCACAGGAAAAATAAAACAGATGAATAGGAGATATGATCACAAAGACTGGAGAGTGTGAGATACACAACAGAGAATAGAGTGTGGGACGGCCACGCCTACCCAGCCAGCCAGTGCAGTGCAATCTGAACCACTGGAGGACACTGGGCTCCTCCACTGACCTCCACACCCACTCAGACACGGACATGCCTGAAGTTGGTGCAAAATTGTGGCATGGGATGACAGGCTCTGTGGAGAGGAGACAATAGTGGGAAACATTTTGAACTCCCTGGTGCTCTATGCTGGGACCGCACTGGGCAGGGGAGGCACTGGGCTGGTGGTTATTTCCCGTGATGGCACGAGGGAGTTTGGAGACAGGCATCTCGCCTCTGCTGGTCAGCAGGACAAGAACAAAGGAGATGAATGCTCAAAAGGGGCTCTGCCCCTGGAAACCACTGAGGATTCGGCTGGCTCAGGGCAGGATGGAAAGAACAGGACCCTCTGTTAGGCCGACATGAGACTGTGGGCCTGTGATGCAGAGGGGACAGCTGACGGCTTGCTGATTCAGCCTGCCAAACTGGCATCTGCCAACTCCTGGGTGGTCGCCCCCAGCACTGGCTCTCCAGGGTTGGGTGGCTGCCATTTTGGGGGTCCACAGCCCTAAGATGCTGTGATGCACTGTAGTTTCGGGCAGCACCCCTCCCCAACCCGGGGACTTCTGCACTGGTCATGGCCGGCTCCACCCTTGGAGGTGGGGAGAAGCGAAAACAGCTGCTTTCTGTGTGTGGCTGCCATGAATCTGCAGGGCTTTTGTGCCAATAGTTGGTGGCCTGTTGATTCGGCCCAGCAGACTGGCTTAGGTCATCTAATAAGATCATAACTCTAGGGCTTGCTCTCCATGCATCCCAGCGGCTGCCAGCATTGGGGTTTTTGGACAGGGAAGGAAAATCCTGGCCAGAGACCTCAGCAATCGCACCAATTAACCGCTCCCATCAGGAGCTGCCTTCCAAGTGTGGTGAAAGAGCCCTGAATAACACATTAGTGACTCCCCCTAGCGGCAGATCAAACAATCATAGAAGCACACACATCCAGGCTTGCAGGCACCACCTGTGATCTATCTTGCCCTTACCCCCGCCTTAAGGGGGAACAGGTTTCAGGTAATCCTTGGGAGTGGCAAGACCCTTCCCAAAGATCAGGGCATTCGTATACCCCATTCAAGGGACCAGAGGCTAACACAGACATCAGATTACCTTGCTAACTGCCTCCTTCACACAAACTGCCATCAATGACAGAGAAGGCAACCCCAGAGCTGAACACAGTGCCTTCCATCTCAAGCTATTAGAGGGCAGTGGAGTCATATACACAAGTGCGATTCACCACCTGGGAGCTAGAGGTGGGGGACCAAACTCACTAATCTCCATTGGCAAGAGGTGACAACAACAGGCCAGAGGTAACACAACTTGCTAAAATACCTCTAAGGCAATACAGGACCAGCGTGCCTCTCCCTAGCACTGTCAAGGAATGACCCTTGGGGACTTGGAGATAGGGCCGTAAACCAGTCTTAGCACCCCTAGTTCTTGACCAAATAGCCTGATGAGAAAGAATCAGTGAAAGAATGCAGGAAACTTGAAAGATCAGACAGAAATGTCACCCCTAAAATAAATCATTAGATCCTCAACAATGGATACCAACTTAAACAAAATGATTAAAATGTTGGAGGAAGAATTCTGAACATGGATTGTAAGAAAACTCAACGGAGTTGAAGAGAAAATAGAAACCCAACACAAAGAAGCCACAAAAACAATACATGAAATGAATGAAAAATTCTCTAAAGAAATTAAAATATTATGAAAGAACCAAACAGAAATACTGGAAATGAAAGAGGCATTCAAGGAACTACAAAACACAGTGGAAAACCTTAAGAATAGGATAGATCATGCAGAGGAAAGAATCTCAGAACTTGAAGGTAATGCCTATGTGCTAAACAAATCAGATGAAGAAAAAGAACACAGAAGCAAGAGACAAGAACAAAACATACAAGAAATGGGGGATTACATAAAGAAACCAAATATAAAAATTATAGGCATCTTGGAGAGAGAAGAAGAAAATACACAAGGGCTGGAAAATCTGTTTCTTGGAATACTGGAGGAAAACCTGCCTGGCCTGGCCAGAAATCTAGATATTCAGGTACAAGAACCACACAGAACTCCTGGGAGACTCAATGTGAAAAGGCAACCACCCCATCACACAGTTGTTAGGCTGGCTGAAGCAAACACGGAAGACGCAATCCTTCAAGTAGTAGGATAAAAATAGCAGATAACCTACAAATGATAACCTATCAGACTAACTGAAGACTTCTCAACTGAAACTTTACAAGCCAGGGGGAGCTGGGGACCCATCCTCAATCTTCTAAAACAGAATAATGTCCAACCTAGAATTCTTTACCCAGCAAAACTAAGCTTCATCTATGAGGGAGAAATAAAGACTGTCACAGACAAGCAATCACAGATGGAATTTGCAAAGACCAGACTTGCCCTGCAGGAAGTACTCAGACCTGCATTACACACTGAACAGTGCAATAGACATGCACCAAAGTAAAATCACTTGAGTTAAAGTCCAGAACCTGGATTCCACAATAACTCGAGAGGTAAAACAAAATGATAAGAATTTATTCAACAATATGAACAGAAATCTACCCCAAATATCAATTCTCTCAATAAATGTAAATAGCTTGAATTGTCCACTGAAGAGACATAGACTGGCAGAGTGGATAAAAAATCACAAGCCAAGTATCTGCTGTCTCCAGAAAATGCAAATCAAAACCACAATGAGATATCACCTAACTCCAATGACAATGGCCTTTATCAAAAAGTCCCAAAACAACAAATGCTGGTGTGGATGTGGAGAGATTGGAGCACTCTTACACTGGTAGTGGGACTATAAATTAGTACAACTCCTGTGGAAAGTAATTTGGAGATATCTGAAAGAGCTAAAAATAGAAATACCATTTGATCCAGTAATCCCAATACTAGGCATCTACCCAAAGGAAAAAAAGACATTCTATAATAAAGACATCTGCACTTGAATGTTTATGGCAGCACAATTCACAATTGTAAAGATGTGGAAACAACCCAAGTGCCCATCAATACATGAGTGGATTAATAAAATGTGGTATGTATACAATGGAATACTACTCAATTACAAAAAACAATGGTGAACTAGTACCTCTTATGTTATCCTGGATAGAGATTGAGCCCATCCTTCAAAGTGAGGTATCACAAGAATGGAAAAACAAGCACCACATGTACTCACCATCAAATTGGTACTAACTGATTAACACTAACGTGCTCACACGGTAGTAATATTCACTGGGTGCTGGTCAGCTGGGGGTAGGTAAACTCATGACTAATGGATGCAGAGTGCACTGTATGGGGGAAGGGCACACTTGTAGCCCTGGCTTGGGTGAGGCAAAGGCATAATACGTAACCAAAATGTTTGTACTCCCATAATATTCTGAAATAAAAAAATGATTAAAAAAATATGTACAAAGTTCTATAGGAATTACACAATGAAACATTTGCCATTGGCACACCCTGAAGAGGTTTGCATCTTAATTTGGGAATTTTGGATCCTGTCTTATCAGGTAAAATTTTCATAACAAAATTTTCTTGACTTGAGCAAAACATCTGATGTACAGTGGGAAAATAAGAATCTCAAATGCTAGAAAGAAATCATCTCTGTGGATTTAATTGCCACTGACAGGAAAAGGTCATTGGGCTGGAAAGATAATCACTTCAGTTGAAAAGGATTATAGAGTTTGAAGTTAAAGAAAAAACATTCTATTAGGTTAAAACAGCTGGAAAATGAAATCTAATAAAAATATTTAATTTGAATGATTAAAAAAATAGTTGAAAGACATGGATATCTAGCACTTTGGAAGGGGCCACAGCAGAGTGTCTGAAAGTCAGTCAGACTTTAGCAGGGCGTGGACACTGAAACGAATTGGAAATTGGCGTTAGACTTTCCCCCTTCCTTTTTCCCATTCTTTCCAATTCAATTCTGAAATTGTTTTCAGAATAATGTTAAATTATTTGCCCCAGTATTACCCAGAAAAGGTTGATGCGCCTTAAGAAGTTTTCTTTGCAATGAAGCATTTCACTATTTCTTGGGAAGGTTCAGTTCTCTGACTTCTACTGACCTGTCAAGCTCAGGGCTTGGCCTCTGAATCCTCTCTGTTTGCTCCTGGGATCTGGCTCTAAATAGTGGAATCTCTAGCTTCGAGTCATGGGTGCCACTCCTGGAGCTGTGGTTAGTGGGCCTGGGTTTTGGTCTGGGACTAACATGGGTACCCTGGGCAGATTCCTCACCTATGCTGAATCTGTAAGTGGAAGTCCTTATATTTTTCCTGCCTCTATTCCAAGGTTGTAGTGGGGAGAAAATACAATATGTAAAGATGCCTTGAATAACAACAACATTGCTTATATCACTGTCAGTTGGGTAGACCCCTGGAATGCAAGAGTAGAGCTGGCCTTAGAGAACAATGGGATGTGCTGGGGTCATAGGTCTGCTCACCAAACTCAGATTGGTGAGGTTTTATTGAGAGTGATTGTAAAGACATTGGCCATAAAGGCTATGCATGCACACACATGAAGAAGGCCTGAGCTGTGTTTCTAATTTCTGCAGTCTGGGGGCTGGCAACCTCCTTTCAATGTCCAGTGGGTGAAACACTGCTGAGAGGAGCCCGAGACAATGACAGCAGTGGCTGACCTTGCAGAGAGTGAAGCTGTTTGCTCCACTGGTTGAGCAAGAGACTTTGTCCTCATCTCCCCTTTGGTGGAGCTTCTGCTATCTGCCAAGCCCTGGCTACATCCTGCATGCCATGGCAGGTTGTCCCCTAGGGAGGGCAGGTTGTCAGGGGTTAGAGAAGATGCCGTGACTTAAATTTAGTAAGTCTATCGCCAGGGTCCCAGTTAAGACCACCCCTTTCTTTCTATCCAGTGTCCCTTGTAGCAAACTTGGCTCCTTGAAGTGTGTGATGGATCATCTTACTAGGAGGCTCCTAGATGCCTGGTTGCATAAATAAGCAGACAAACAACATCTGACTGCAGTCTTGCTAGTAAGCCTCTCCTCTTAGGGAGAAATTCAGGTTGTTGACTGTAGAGAACATAGTCTCTACCACATACCTTCCAACTTGACTCCTGGCTTCTTAGGTAAGTTCCCGTCTTTGATTTTTTTTCCCTCTTGGCCTAGTCCACCTTCTTGGATAAGGAGCCAGATTTTCTCCTTTCTAGCATCCCATCCTTGTCCCTGATCCTCTCTCGCTCTGTTGCTGATTTGGATTCCTGGTGTTGACTCTGACCTTCCTTCCCATCTGTGATCTTACCTTCCCAAACTCCTGTGCCGCAGATGCTGGAAAACAAAAAGCTGCTTGAGAAAACTCCTTAGAGCTGGGTTACTGTGTACCACATTGGCTCTCCTTGTGCACAAGCATAACTTTTGGAGCTGAGTAGTGCAGAGTGAGACGCAGGGCAGGAGGCATCCACTCTGTTGGTGTAGATCAGGCAAGAGGAGCCATGTTCCACATTCACTGACCTCCTGCTGTGGTGGTAATGTTTTTCTCCATTGTTCAGGACACTGGGAATTATTCCTGGAAGCTCTGCATAGGTGGTTTAAGCCACGTAATGCTCAGTAATAAATTACTTTGTGCTGAAACAAGCTACAGTTGCTTCTGTTGGCTCCAGCTGAATCCTAGCTGATATGCTGACTGGACACTTGCCATTCTTCCAACATAATTCACCAGCTTTCATACCTGTATTTTTAGCCAGCCTAACAATCTTATCACCAGAGTCACAGCACCTGTTATTTCGGTCTGACAGGGGTCACTGCCCTCTTACTTCCAGGCACATCCCCTGGCATGGACTCTGCTGCCACCACTGCCAATCAAGTCATGCCCTGTGGCTTGAGCAATGAAATAATTCTACTAAACTGAAACTGCTTAAACTTGGGATGTAGAAGGATGACTTATCTATGAGTTTACAAAGCTTCATGGCCTAATTTTTTTTTTCCATTTTTTTTAATTTCAGCATATTATGGGGGTACAGATGTTTAGGTTACGTATATTGCCCTTGTCCCCCGCCCCCTGCCCCAAGTCCGAGTTTCAAGTATGTCCATCCTTTGGGTGGTGCGCATTGCACTCTTTGGTAATTTTGCTCTGATGTTTCAAATGCGTTGGTTTGTTGAAGGCTGATTAGAAATTCTCCACACCTTCTGTACTATTAGGTATTCCAAACTTTCAAGACACCTGCAATTGTTCACTCATTCTGTAGTCATATGGAAAAAACATTATTTTTGTTAAATGAATGAAAAGGGCACTTTTAATTTCAAAAAGGATTGTTGATGCAATTTTCTAGGTGTTATTAAATAATATTCTTCAGGAAATCCTTCTAGAAGAATTGAACATGTGCAGAGGATAAGAAACCTTTGTAAATAAAATGTGGGCATTCAAGGAATCAGGACTATCAAGGGACATCCAGCATCACACTGACTTGAACTTTGGAGTTGTGGATTTTTCAGATGGGTTCTGTGCCATGGGTCTTCTGTAAGTCCATCTCAGAGGAAGCAGCTGAACTTATTCTTCACTCACTAAAAATGGCCAGAATCCAGAGACTGCTTAAAGCTACTGATACTGCCTGCTGATTGCAATGGGGAAGTGGTAGCTGAGAGGCCAGTATGGCTTTTATTCTTGGGGTGTGTGATAGCTGTGTGCATAATCCCATGTAGCTTTTCCATCTCCACCACTAAACCTGAATGGTACAAAACATCTCAAAAGAGTTCAGAGCCTGTCCATCAAAGCCTGAGTGGTGGAGGAGGGTGCCCAGCAATATGTCTTGGTTAGAGAAGGGGTTTTATATATGCATAACACACACACACACACACACACACACACACACACACACACACACGCCCGCTTTAGAGTTGTTCCTTTCAAAGCACAATATGTCTCTGCCTTTGACCACAATCCATTCCCGGAAATTATATTATAAAGCAGTCACATTTTCCCATAAGAACAATGTCGTAATTGGGCATTGCAATCCTGACCAAGGACTTGCCATTAAATAAACCATAGATTTGACAAAAATATGTCATAAAATGCAAAGATGCGACAGCTATAAACCTTTGTAATAATTTTAAAGAATACAATTATACTCTGTCATATAAATTGGGCTCAAATATACTGTACACATTGATTATATAAGAAATCTCAATGAACTATAAAGTCTATGTAACATAGGAAGTACAAATCTAATGCATCATAAATTTGACCTAAAACTAATATTCTAGCTATAATAAACATTAAACATTTAATTAAGAATCATTTTTCTTTCCTTCTTGGAAATGAGGAGGACATTTTAATATATGATTTGAATGGCCCAGGTTTCTCAAAAAGAGACAACCATATACCTTCTTATTATCTCAGTGAACTTCCCATTAACAAGTAGAGGCATTAGAGAAAGCATCCCAGTGACCTTGACACAATAGCCCCCAGAAACACTTGTTGGCACTCAACAGCCGATTTCAGACCACTGGATGGGCAAATATGAATATTATAAAGGGTGATATGTTTTGTTCTATAGAAGCCAGAATGAATGGATGGTTCCATTGGAACAAGTGAGGTCTGGGGCTGTGTCAGTATAGTTTTGAGACTTGAGCTTGTTGTAAACTCTTGTATCTTCCTTTAATAACACATTTTATGTTTATCCAGTGCTTTAATGCTAGTGCTTGACGACTTAGAGAGAAAATCCACACCTTCAGAAACCATATGGTGCTCTTCAGCGTCCCTTTAGAGGAACATGTTCAAGAGGCTTCAACAGCTCTGCCACTAGGCTCTTAATAAAACAAAATTTTAAAATTACTAAACATAACACGTTAGTTTACTTCTCTTAAATATAACCTTTGAGTCTATCTTGGGGTAATACTGTGCTTTCTGGTTCATTGCTTCTAGTGCTTGGAGTAATGCCTGGCACATGATTGGTGCTCAATAAATATTTGTAGAGAAAGAAAGAAAGAAAGAAAGAAAGAAAGAAAGAAAGAAAGAAAGAAAGAAAGAAAAAGAAAGAAAGAGAGAGAAGTATGGAGGAAGGGAGGGTTGGAGGGAGGGAGGAAGAAAGAAAGAATTGCTCAAATATGAGCTTTAACAACCTCAGGGATCCCGTAGTAACAAACCTTAGAGTGTGCCTCAGAGAAGATGTTTCGAGCAGGTCAGGAAAACTGGCCTTCCAGGAGTGGTTCAGCATAGTCCGCTGGGCAGAAGAATAACCAGCCAATTCAAATTCAGCAAGGTGAATACAGAGGAAATCAGCTTAGTAGAATCCAAGGTCAGGCAGTTTAAGAATCAATACAATTTGAGGGTTGAGGCAAGGTATTCATCCTCTGCCTCCTCTTTCTCCCAAGGTTTTCCCATCCACTCCACTTCTCATCCATTTCAACTCATTCCTATAATCCAAAGGCCCCTAAACCTATCTTTCCAGCCCAATCTCTCATCTCAGCCTCAGAGCCTCATATATGAATATCTACTGGATATACCTGTTAGACTCTCCTAAAGGTACCTCAAATTCACCTTATTCAAAACTTAATTATTATCCTTTCTCATTCCAAATATGAATGTCTTCCTGCTTTTACTTTCTTGTTGAAACCTTCATTCATTGTGCTTTCTTGGGTAAAAGAGGGGTATATCTGAAAAAGTTAGACTTCTTTTCACTGATACCATCCTGTCTAGTTTTCAGGTAGAAGGAATTCAGCACCCAGCACCTTGGCTAGTAGGTTCTGTTGTGTTGATCTGTGTGCTGGAAGAAATTTCTCAAGAGCTGTACATAATACAGTTTTGGAAAAAGCTGTTTGGATCGTGTATCAGTGGTGCTTTCAACACATTTCAAGAATAGACTTTATAGGGCTAAAATGGATTAGCCCTGAGAAGGGTGGCTGAAGGAAGGTTCAGAAGGAGGCTGGGACTGAGGAGTTTCCCAAAATACAGAACTTTCAGTGCTAAAACCAGGACAGGCTTGGTCAAACTGGGACTGCTGGTCACCCTGTGAAAGGATGTTTTCAATATTTTAATAAGAGGAGGCAAGTCAATGAAAGTGATGTGTAGAAAGTTTACTGGTTAACATCAAGTCTTTTTGGCCATATCAACACATAAGTGGCAGTACAGTTTTTATATTAACTTGTTTACACTATGAGAATCAGCATATTTGTAATGCTGTACCGTTTAAAATGATTTTCACTGATAGAAGATAAAGATTTGTGAAAGTATGTACTGTTGAATTCTTGAACTACTGGCCTGTATCCAGATAATTAACACAGACAAGTAATATAAATCCATGACTAATTGTCTGTCTATGTTTGAATAATTATCCAGTTTTATCCTTAAAGGGAGCAGCCATTGTGTAGGTGTTGGTTTGATCAAGTGCAAGAATGCAAAGGAACATTTGAAAGTATTAATATTCCAAAGACGTATTCGAGAAAATATTCCATTCACTGCAACAGGCATTTTAAATTACTTAAAAATAGTTGGCTTTTATGGTCAACTGGCTAAAGCTATGTTACTGGTAATAAACCATAAATCTTAATGCATCACCTTTTGAGACCACCATGGACAATATTTTAAAGTAAAGAGAATATGGAAGAATTTATATAGCATGCCAATTTCATTGTAATTCTTATTAATAAATTAGCGAGGAAGGGGTAGGAAAACGATGAATTGCTGGAATTCATTAAATGGAAGATAACTCTCTTTGTGCTTGAGCCAATTATTTCTAAGATAGAGTACTTGGAGGAGGCAGTGACAACCAAAGCCAAGATATCATAAAAGTGGGGGGAAAAATCACTACTGGGATATCATAGCGGTGGCCATTGTCCAGGAATTATAATCCTAGTCAAAGGCTAACTGAAAATGAACTTGACCAATTTCCCAGAAAGCTTACTTTGTATTTTAGTGCTTAAGTGTGAAGATTGCCTGAGTTCTCATTATTTGTGCGACACTGCACAATTTAGCTACTCCTTTAAGCCTTAATTTTTCCAACTGTAAAATTAGAATAAAGGAGTTACCTCTTGAGCTGCTGGGTTGGGACAATGACTATAAAACTGTTAACAAAGTGCCTAAAAGATTGTTAATTAATATTTTATGCATTATATGTTACTATATATTAAGTGTAATATAATATAAAACTACTATATTATATAGTATATTTATAACGATATTACAAAATACTATACACAGGGTGGCTTAAACAAACAGACATTTATTTCTCACAGTTCTGGAGGCTGGGAAGTCCAAGATCAAGGTGCCAGCAGATTTGGTTCTTGGTGAGGGCTCTCTTCCTGGTTGTATTCTCACACAGCAGAAAGAGAGGAAGCTCCGGTGTTTCTTCCTCTTCTCATAAGGGCACTAATCCCATCATAGAGCACCACCTCATCACCTCATCTAAACCTAATTACCACCCAAAGGTCCCCACAGCCTAAGACTATCACATTGTGGGTTAGGGTTTGAACATATGAATTTTAGGGGAGACAAAAACATTCAGTCCCTAACATATATAGTGTGCTACATAATAAAGGTAAAAAAACAGTTAATATATGTCAGTTATTATTACTAAATAGATTTCAGGATTATCAGTGTTGAGATCTGCAATTGAGTGAAATGACATCTGGTGTTATATTAGGATAATTGGTAATTTTTTATTATAAAATCATTATTTTTCCCTTACTGTAAGCATGGCCTGAATTTGGTGATTTTAAGGGTCATACATTACCAAAAATGAGTTAAATGTATACTTAGAGATTAAAAAGACATAAACTTAGACAAATACCATTATTTGGAAAAAAAAATCTCATAATAAATGCATTCATTGGGTTCTGGATAGTAAGCCTGGTGAAAGTTTACTGTTCATGAGTTTAAAAGATTCTGTGTCTTTTTTGAGAGGCATCAGATGGGAAATTCTGGGGTGGCCTTGCATTGTTTGAAAATGCAAGATCTTTGCAATTCATACACTCTTGGGGAAATGTAAGCAGTTCTTCAAAGGATTTAATGACAGGAATTAATTAAAGAGACCATCATTTCAAATCAGCAGCTGATTACTGTTGATAATGGACTCTAAACATGACCGTGGGTCACCAATTTACTAGTAATCTTTTTATAGGCACACTCAAGCCTTAGAGATTAAGAATGGTTTGAAAGAAACAATGAATGAATGAATGTCCGATAAATATAGGCAATTCTGACACCAGAAGAGCTCGGTTGTGTGTTTCAGGACAGGGGTGAAGAACAAGTACATTTGATGAAGAAGTTGGATCCAGGCTGGTGGGATTATCTGTTGTAAGAATTAGAGAAAGGGAAGGAGGAATGTCTGCTCACAACGGTGGGTGTTTGTTGAATCAATGGTGCAGGGTGCTGTGGCGATTTGCTCAGGGAAATACTTAGATTTACATGGATGTTCTTTCTCATCAGCAGCATTTGGATGAGGAAAGGAAGTTGAGTTGGGAGGGATCCCAAATCGAGGAAGGATGGCGGGAACAAGTGGGTAGATGGAGCACATGGGCCTGGCCTTTCTACAGGGTCTTCATAATGATCAGTAATTACAAGCTCCTTTTCCTGATTGGTGGTTCCTGGGGGAGGGTGGGAACCGGATTCGTTCCCTGCTGATAAAGTTTAATGTCAAGTGTAGACTGATTTGCTTTCCCTCCAGGCCCTTTTTTTTTCTCAACTTAGAGATGGTGGCTGTTTTTCTGTCAGACACAAGCTTCACTTAATGACTGTGTAGTTTATTACCCAGTAGGTCATATCCTGTATATTTTAAGAACAAACACCTCAGAGACTGTGACTTCGTGGAAGGAGATGACATGTGTCACTGCTGTTATTTTCACTACAGCCTGGTGGAAAAACTAATTACCTTTTCATCTGGGCAAATTCAGAGGTCAGTTTACCACTAGTATATCACTACATGACAGGGAACATGGGTAATTAGGTGGGATGTGTAACCTGGATATTCCATGGATCTCATTACATCTTATTTAGAAAGGCTATAATTTGATTGGTGGAAAATTAAGGCATCTTCTCATGGGTCATTTTATCTTTCTGCAATAATAATTCTTGGCTTGATTAAAAATTGATCCAGTGTCTTCAAGTGAATTTATTATTGCTGCAATCTATCACCCCCAGACAGATAATCTGGTTCCCATCTTTATCTGATTTGAAAAATCTGTCACTTATTATGTGTTGTTTTTTTCAATCATTTAAATTGATAGCATTCTAGGAAAGCATTTGCAACCCCAGGTTTCTTGGAGAAAAGCTTGCTGAGAGTGTGGGTGCATCTTTTTATGGTAAAGGACTGGATAATCTGTCAATTTTAATAAATCGATTTTGAATTGGGCTATGGCAACATTTTCGTTATTAAAAATAATCAAACCCCATTTTGGGGAATGAGAACAATTGAAGGAAAATGGGAGGGTAGATTTGCTCCTCTCCTCCCCATCTAGCTCTTTCTAGCTTCTTTTGTTGCACCAGAGGACTTTAGCTCTTTTACAGATTCTAAGATTGTAAAACTTAACCTGAACCCTGGAGAGTCAACCAAAATATGTTTAATGACCCTCAAAAAATTACACAACATCAGTCCATATGCAAGAAAAACATTTTGAGTTAATTCAGGCATTCAAAGAGATATAATAAATTTAATTATTTACATTTTTATAGATTATTTTGGCTCACAGTTCTACTCCAAATAGAAGATATAAAACTCATAAACATCAAATGTATTTTTGACTTCTACTTTAATAATAGCTATTTTTTTATGAAGAATTTACTACAAGTGGGTACGAATCTAAGTCCTTAGTTTATTTAGGGATCCTGGCAGCTCTGTGGGTGGGGTTTAGGCATGGAGAAGTTAAGTAATTTCCTGAGGTCACACAGGTGGTAAGCAGTGCCACCAAGATTTGAACCCTGGCAGTGTGGCTCTGAAGTGTGCCCAGTACCATGCTGCCTCTTGCCTTAGAATTATTTTTCTGAGGACAGATTAGAAGGAAGGGAAAATCCAACAATTTCGATAGAGCAATTAATAGATATTTATTAAGGGTTGCTATAATTGAGGCATCATTCTTGATCACTTGGAAGTACAGAAAATAATGTGACAGATTCTTTTCATTAATATGCTACAAACAGAAAGAAAATTAAATCATGGAAATGATAAGACAACAGTGCAACCACATTCTACAGATGATATTTATCCCAAACCGATAACAGGTTGGAGCTACAGGATTCAGAAGAGGGTCCACAACTGTAGGCCCTACAGTCCTGGAATGCTTCATGGGGGAGAAGGGGTTTGCATTGATTCCTGACAAAAACTCTTTGCTTGGCCAAACTTTAGTCAGGCTTCTGAACCTTCTTCTAGGCCCATCTGTGCACTTTGGTTGGTTTAGCCAGAATCCCCTTACCCCTGTGTTTCCTTTGAGGAATTTCCTTTCTTCCTCCCTCCCTCCCTCCCTCCATTCCTTCCTTCCTTCCTTCCTTTTCTTTCTTTCTCTCTTTCTTTTTCCAGAGATAGGGTCTTGCTCTCTCACCTAGGCTAGAGTGCAGTGGTGCATATCGTAGCTCACTTCAACCTTGAACTCCTGGAAGCATACCACCACACACAGCTACTTTTTTTACTTTTTGTGGAGACAAGTTCTCCCTATGATGCCCAGGCTGGGCTCGAACTCCTGGCCTCAAGTGATTCTCCCAGCTCAGCTTCTCCAAGTTCTGGGATTACAGGTGTGAGCCACCATGCCAGGTCTTCTTCTTAGCAATTTTCCATCCACCAACCCCTACCCTGTTCCTTGGCTGTAAACTACCACTTGCCCACGCTGTATTCTGAATTGAGCGCAGTGCTATGCTGAACTATCTTTCCCCCTATTATAACAGTCTTGAATGAAATCTGTTTTTACCACTTCAATTCTGATTTTTCTTTGACAGTGTAGAATCTGCTAAGGCAGAGAGAGGGAAATGGCTTGTAGGTGGGAGGGATGGTGCAATCAAGCTTGGAAATGGGAAGGGGTCAGATGATTTGGGGAGAAAATGCCTGGAGGAGAAGATGTGGGACCCCAGGGGCTGGAGAAAAATCCGCTAGGCTGTTAGGGGCCTGGTGTGGAAACCCCAAGCACCAAGGTTAGCAACTTGGCACTTGTATAGAGGCCAGGGCAAGGTTAGCAAGGTGGCATTTGTATAGAGGCGAGGGCAAGACACTGGAAGCTTTGGCACAAGAGCGGGATATAAGCACAACAGCCCTTAAAAGTGTGAGCTGAACACAGGAAAAACTGTAGGATTGACAGACTGGCAATGTCAGGGGGCTGCTTGTTGCCCACCTGCAAAAGGCAGACAAGCTTACCCCAGGGGGGCAAGGTGGAGCGGAGGTCTTCAAAGGCATCACACTGCAACTGATGTGACTTGGTCTCACACCACAGCCTGTGAAACTGGTACCCATGTTCTGCCTCAGCCCCCGCAACCACTCAATCCCATCTTCTGTCTGCCTCCTCCTATTCTAGAATAATTTCTCCCTTAGCTCCGGGGTAGGAAGCCTGACTTTGGCCTCCTGACTTGGCATTTCTTCTCTGGTTACTTACTTGGCTGGCTTCGGCTTTGATCACAACCTGCCTCCATCTGTCACTCTGGCTTATCTGAATCTCATGACTCACACCTTTAGTTGCCTCCACTGGCCGTGGGCCTCAGCACCCCCGGCAGGAGGTAATTGCCATGAAAATAAATCATGAAAGTGTGAGGGTCCTACAGGAGATGTTGACAGTGGGGCTTTGGTGGAAGGGACAGCTGTCATAAGTATGTAAAAAGTAGTTTATTAAAAAACTTAGTTCACTATTAGGATCCTAGACACAGAGCTCTCTATGATTAATACATATTTTTATTTGGTTTATAGCTTTTATTTAAGCAAAAAAAAAAAATAGAAATATAGGTTTCATTCATTCACACATTCATTTAAGAAATCATTATTGAGAGCCTAGATTCCAATACTATAAATTCTGTCTTTTACTTTTGGACAATTGAAAAAAACCATAAGTTATACAGCCATCTTACAGTCTACCTAGTGTTTTCAAACATACTCAATTCTGAGGATAATTCTGTTGGTAAGGACTGTCGTTCCACTTTTGCAAGTGAAGGAAATAAAGTTTGGGAAGGTACTCACTCAGACCTGTGCCAACTTATAAATAGGGGAGCCTGAAACCTGGGCTCTGTGACTCTCAGAGCAGTGCTTTTCCCATGCTGGCCCGGAAGAGTGGCTGTGGGTGCTCTGTGCCTAGACTGGGTTGACGGGAGACAAGGCCACCTTACTACCGGTGGACTGGGGAGCACAGGGGCGGTGGACTGGGAATGACACAGACCCTACCAAGGGGACTTACCAGCTCCAGGCTGACGTTAGGGTTAGGCCCACGTGTGGCTTCAGTAACAGTCATGCCGAGGACAACTGCGATGAGATTTCGGGAGGGCTGTTTTTGGGTGATCTTGTGAGTGTCTGGGACTGCAGGGCCGCAAGACGGGCTCTGGCTACTCTGATTAGTTAGGCAGGGCCCCCAAACTGCTGTCAGACATGGAGGCCCTGGCTCAGGCACAGGAAGCAGCTGAGACAGATGTCTGAGCCTTCAGCGCTGGCTGTGGGGCAGGGCTGGGCAGGGCAAGGGCCTGGTTCCTGAGCTGGGCTCTGAGAGGCTTTGTTCCCTCCTTGTTTTCTTACTGCCGTGCTCATCAGCCAGGGGCCCTGCACTGACCTTGTTTGGGTTCTGTGATTATTCCCTCTCATAAACTGCAGTTACTGTTTTCAGTTCCACTGACTTGCTGGCAAGTTGCTCCACTGATGACCTGATGTATTTACTGGGCTCTGAGCTCCTCAGAGGGCACTAAATGTCATGGGCTATGATGTTCAGAACCGGGTTCTTGAGCGCCCAGGAATCCCAGCAAGCACATGGCTACCTGAATTCCTTCTCTTCCTGTTATTTTTGTACCCGATTCTGCATAAGCCCCTTCAAGTGGCATGGAAAAGACTGTTTGCCAAATCGTGTGAGAGCCCATTAACATGTCAATAATAGCACCTTCCACGTGCTTTCTGCTTTATACATGCCAAGGCACTTTCACACAAACTATTGTCTAACAGGTTTCAGGATCCCTGTTAGATAGATCAGAGGATGATTTTATTCCCATTTCATACATGGGGAAACTGAGGCTAAAATGCCATAACACAGGAAAGCAGCAGAATAAGTCTTGCTCCAGGCCTCCCAACATGTGGGAAAGTGCCTGCATGGGTGAGCTGAGGTGGTGAGAGAGGCTTACTCTTATCCTCTTGCATTAGCTTTTCAATAACGTTGACATGAGGAGGATGATGACAAATCACCTTTAAGATGTGCCCATTCAGAAGTCTCTCATGTAGTTCCCAGCATTTCCACAGAATTCATTAGAAACCAACACAAATCCCAGGTGACCTAAGGTCTCCTGGTATGCCAGTCATTCATCTAAGGAAACAAAACTAAATTACTTGTACCTGAAAGAAAGCCTTTTGCAAAACAAAGAGTGTATACACATTCTCGCCTGAGCCCAGCGGTTACATGCAATAGTGGCAGTTATTAAAAAATGGCTATATTCCTACAGCAACCCTGGAGAAAGAAAGAAAATTGTGTAACCAGTTTAATGAGGTGTGTGTGTAAGAGGGATGGTTAGCAATTTGTCTTTAACAATCTTGTTATATGGCAAGAGGCTCCGAGGGGAAAGAGAGAAAGAAAGAGACCCAGAGTCAATGCTCTATTTTCTAACAATCCTCAAGAGAGGGAGATAAAGACCAAGAGAATTCACTGAGCAAATGTTTTCTCTCTGGCAACAAATGCAGGCTCCATGCTTGCAGAACCACTAGGCAATATGAACCAAGAAGGGTTATAAATCTGGATTTAACGAAGGTTTCACCCCAGCGGTAATAGAGTTAGAGGGTGAAAGGTTGCATCTTGTTCAGCCTTCTCTGGAATCATTTTCTGTAATACTGGAGAGTAATTTTGTGGCATTTCTGGAAGCTCAATGGAATGAAAATAAATACTCATTTGGTACTTGAACAACTGTTAGCGAGGTGGGCAGTTGGAAGGCTACTCAAGTATCCGGTAAAGTTCAAATGAAATGGCAGACACCATTTTAATTGCAACATTTAGTGCCTCTAGACATGTGAGTACTTGTGTCCCCAGTGGTGAGACACAATATGGAGAGATATTTAATTGGGTATTTCTGAAAGGAGAGCCCCTCTCAACAGGGACCACATCTGGGGCTTGTGCTTGGAAGACATTCAGTCCAAGCAAGAGCTGCTCTGGTACGTTTTTCCTCTGTCCCTTTAGTTGCATTGAGGTTCATCAAGTTCTAATCAGTCATTAATCTACTAATAGTTAATTCATAAACTAAACATTTATTGAGCAACTGCTATGTTTCTTGCCTTCAGTGAGGTTTAGAAAGATGTTTGCAGCACAGTCTCTATTAGTCCAGGTTATTTGGTTCCCAGTGAAAGAAATACAACCAGTGGTAGCACTAAGGAGGTAATTCAGAGGGATTCTCCCTCTTAAACTTCATAATCACCATCATTTTCCAAAACAAATTCTAATATTAAAAGAAATATCATATTTCATCAAAGTTGAAATGCCAACAAATAAAAAAACACTGTTATTTTATGTACCACTTGCACAAAGAAAAAATATCCAAGATGGGCATAAAAGCAAGGTAACAAAGAGCTACACACTCCATGAAAGGGAAAAGGAAAATTCTCCAGAAGGGCCAACAAGGAAACTTGCATGTGTCAACCTTGGGCCTCTTCAGAGGGAAGAAAATGCAAATCTGAGAATCTGAGCCACCAGCTGATATGGGTGGAGCATCCCCAGTCTGAAAATTTGAAATCCAAAATGTTCCAAAATCGGAAACTTTTTGAGTGCCAACACAATGCCACAAGTAGAAAATTCGACACCTGACTTCATGTGATGGGTCGCAGTCAAAACTTTGTTTCATGCACAAAATTGTTAAAAATATTGTATAAAATTACCTCTGGCTATATGTATAAATTGTATATGAAACATAAATGAGGGAAGTTTCCAGAAAATGGTGGACTAGAAGCAGACTGCCAGCATTCCACTCCCAAGAAAGAAATGAAAAGTGTGGACAGCTGCCTACATACAGATGACTCTTCTTTGAAGCAGCATTGTGAAATCACAGAGAAGCAATGTGGATCACTCAGAATGGAAAAAAAGAAGGTGACAGGGTGATACATATAACAAGATCAGAGAATGCGTGGGGAACAATAGAATAGAGCACTGGGACACCGAGCCTGTCCTGCTGGTGCAGTGTGAACTGAACTGCAAGACAGCTCCCACCACCCCCACAGACCTCTGCTTGGTCAGACGGGGACCTGCCGGGAGTCTGTGCAGAGCCATTGCACCAGACAACAGGCACTGTGGGGATCTGGCAGCAGCTAAAGCCATCCTGAGCTCTCAGGTGCACCCTGCCAGGTCTGCACCAGGCTGGGGAGGGAGTGGACTGACTTGTAGCTTCCCTGAGCAGTTTCTGGTGACTTGAAGCCAACCGCTTCTCCCCAAAAGTGCAAGGGGAGTTGAGCATGGGATTTGACTGTAGCACAGCAGGCTTTGACCTGAAAGGCATTGGGTGACCGTTCGGGCAGGTCCTGGGTGAGGAGTGGAGAGCTTCTCATGCCCAGGCAGCCCAAACCAACATCTGCCCACCTAACTTGGCATCTGCGGGGCCCCTGAGCCTACAAAACAACGTGCCATTTGCTCAGCCCCGACTCTGCCCTCCAGGACCCAACTGCCTTCTGCCTGCTTGGCCCCGACCCCACCCTCAAAGTTTGATCGGCCCCTCTGCTGCCTGGCCCTGCTTCTGACTCCTCAGCCCTGCTCAGAAGCTCTGCTTCTGACTCCTCCCCAGTCCCAGCTCTGAGGATCTCACGCAGGAGCCCGAGGTTCCACCTCTGTGCCTCCAGAACCTGCGCCAGGCCCAAGACACCATCCCCGAGTCTTGGCTGCACTGAGACACCAAAACTCTACCTTAGAGCCACCACCACTGCCGCATGGCCAGAAGAACTGCTCCAAAGTCCAATGTCCTGCCTGGACTACCCCAGCCTCAAGCCGCCAGTACATTGGGACTTGGTTTGAACAGAGACACACGGCCTGGGAACCCAGGACAACCACATCCAGCTGCTGCTTGAGCAGAGGCAATCATGGATGGTCGGAACAAATAAGAACAGCTGCATTACAGGCTTCTAGTGCACATGCCCCTCCTCTGCCCCATCAACTTTCAAGATTAGGGGGAATAAAAGAGCTCCATCTAATGACCTCCCCTTACTCTAACCAAGCAGGGGAGTTTCCAGCAAGGAACAGGAGCCCTGCAAACTTATTAGCCCTGAGTTGAGAAAAGAGGTATCAGATAAGAAGAAACCAACAAAAGAACCCTGGCAACATGAAAAATCAAAACAGCTCAACACCGCCAAAGGATCACAATGGAACTACAGCACTGAATGCCAATTACAAGGAAATTGTCAAAATGACAGAAATGGAATTCAGAATATGGATGGCAAATAAGAAGAATGGAATTGAAGAGAAAGTTGAAAAGCAACAAAAAGAAGCCCCAAAAATATTTCAGGGAATTAATGAAAAAGTCACTAAAGAGATAGACAAAATTAGGAAAGATATAATAGAACTTAAAGAAATGAAAGAGTCATTTGGAAATTTTCAAAACACAGCAGAAACTTTTAGCAACAGATTAAACCAAGGAGAAGAAAGAATCTCAGAGCTTGAAGACAAGGGTCTCAAGCTAACCCTATCATTTAAAGAGGCAGAGAAGAGAAAACAAAGGCAGAGCAATCACTTAGAGAGATGTGGGACTATGTAAAGTGAACAAACATATGAATTATAGGTATCCCCGAGGGAGAAGAAGAAAGCACTAAAAGCATGAAAATCTATTTGAGGGAATTATGGAGGAAAATTTCCCTAGTATAATCAGAGATCCGGATACAAGATGGTCATCGAACTCTGGGAAGATTCATAGCAAATAGGACATCTCCAAGACACATAGTAATCAACCTGGCCAAAGTCAAAATGAAAGAGAAAATTCTACAAGCAGCTAGATGTAAGCAACAACAGACCTACAAGGGAAAACCCATCAGGATAACAGCAGACTTCTCAGTGGAAACCTTACAAGCCAGAAGGGAATGGGCCCCATATTCAATCTTCTTAAACAGAACAACTGCCAGCTTAGAATTTTGTATCCTGCAAAACAAAGTTTCACATTTGATGGAGAAATTAAGTCTTTCCTAGATAAGCAATCATCAAGGAAATTCATCATAATTAGACCTGCACTACAGGAAGTACGCAGATTTGCATTACACAAAGATCAGGACAATAGACACCCACCAGTGTAAAATCACTGAAGAGCCAAAGGTCAAAGCCCAGATACCACAGTGGCTCAGGAGGTAAACAAAGCAATAAAGCTTTATGCAACTGGATGAACAGAAATCCACCCCACTTATCAACTCTTTCAATAAATGTGAATGACTTGAACTCTCCACTGAAGAGACATAGGCTGGCTGAATGGATAAAAAAATACAAGCCAAGTATCTACTGTCTCCAGGAAATGCATCTAACCCACAAGGACTCATTCAGACTCAAGGTGAAGGTATGAAAAACAATATTCCATGCAAATGGAAACCAAAAAACGCTGGTGTAGCCATTCTCACATCATATAACATAGACTTCAAATCAACAAAAGTAAAGAAAGACAAAGGTGGTCATTATGTAATGATGAAGGAAACAATTCAACAAGAAGACATAACAATCCTAAATATTTATTCACCTAAAACAGATATGCTCAGATTTATAAAGCAAACCCTACTTGATCTAAACAAAATGATAAAAAGTAGCATTGTAACAACCAGGGACTTCAACAACCCACTGGCAGAATGGGACAGATCCTCCAAGCAGAAAACCAACAAAGAAACAATGGACTTAAATGGGACTCTGGAACAAATGGGCCAAACAGATATCTACAGAACATTCTACCCCCAAAACTACTGAATATACATTCTTCTCATCAGCTCACGGAACGCTTTCTAAGATTGATCACTTCCTAGGCCACAAAACATGTCTCAACAAATTTAAAAACATAGAAATTATACCATTTAGAACACAGTGTAATAAAATTAGAAGTCAGTTCGAACAGAAACACTCAACTCTACACAAAGTCATGGAAATTAAACGACCTACTTCTGAATAGTTATTGGGTCAAGGAGGAAATTAAGATGGAAATCAAAAGATTCTTCAAACTAAATGACGAAGGGGACACAAGTTACCAATCTGTGGGATTCTGCAAAAGCAGTCTTAAGAAGAAAATTCATAGACTTACATGCCTACATCTAAAAGAGAAAAAGATCACAAATCAATAATCTAATGAATCATCTCAAATAATTGGAAAAGGAAGAGCAAACCCATCCCAAACCCAGCAGAAGAAAAGAAATAACTAAGGTCAGAGCAGAAATAAATGAAATGGATTCCAAATTAGACAGAAGATTAGTAAAACAAAAGTTCATTCTTTGAAAAGATAAAATCAACAGTCCTCTCACTAGATTAATCAGAAATAGAAAAGAAAGGACCCTAATAAGTTCAATCAGAAATAAAAAAGGAGATATCACAACTGATACCATGGAAATACAAAATATCATCTCTGAATATTGTAAAAATCTCTATGCACATAAACTTGGAAACCTTGAGGAAATGGACAAATTCTTGGAAATGCACAAGCTCCTTAGGCTCAGTTAGGAAGAAATAGAACTCCTGAACAGACCAATATCTAGTAACACCCTTTTATGATAAGAACACTTAACAAAATAGGCATAGATGGAACATACCTCATTATTATAAAAGCCATATACAACAAACCAGCCAAGATCATACTAAACAGGGAAAAATTGAGAGCATTTCTACTTAGAACTGGAATCAGACAAGGTTGCCACTTCTGTTGAACATAGTGCTGGAAGTCCTAGCCAGAGCAATCAGGCAAGAGAAGGAAATCAAAGGTATCAAAATGGGGAAAGAAGAAGTCAAACTATCACTCTTTGCTGATGATATGATCTTATATCTAGAAAACCCCAAGGATTCTGCCAAGAGGCTCCTGGAAGTGATAAATAAATTCAGCAAATTCTCAGGTTACAAAATCAATGTACACAAATCAGTAGCATTCCTATACACCAACAACAGTCAAGCTGAGAATCAAATCAAAGATTCAATACCTTCCGCAATAGCAACAAGGAACATAAAATGCTTAGGAATACATTTAACCAAGGAGGTGAAAGACCTCTACAGGGAGAACTTCGAAACACTGAGGCAGGAAATCCCAGAGGATGTAAACAAATGGAAAAACATATCATGCTCATGGATCAGCAGAATCAACATTGTTAAAATGTCTATACTATCTGAAGTGGTTTACAGATTCAATGCAATCCCCATGAAAATACCAATGTCATTTTTTGCAGATATAGAAAAAAATAATTCTATGCTTCCTATGGAGCCAGAAAAGACCCCAAATAGCCAAAGCAACCTTAAAAAAAAGGAACAAATTGCGAGCCATCACTTTACCAGACTTCAAGATATACTAAAAGGCTATATAACCAAAATAGCATGATACTTGCACAAGAATAGAAACATTGACCAATGGAACAGAACAGAGAACCCAGATATAAAACCATCCTCGTATGGCAATGTGATCTTTGACAAAGCAGACAAAAACATATACTGGGGAAAAGAATGATTATTCAATAAATGATGCTGGGAAAATTGTATAGCCACATATAGAAGACTGAAACAGGATCCACGCCTCTCACCACTCACAAAAATTAATATATGATGGATAACAGACTTAAACTGAAGGCATGAAACTATAAGAATTCTAGAAGAACAGGTTGGAAAAACTCTTAAAGATATCAGTCTAGGCAAAGAATTTATGAATACAACCCCAAAGGCAATCATGGCAACAACAAACATAAATAAATGGGACCTGATTAAATTAAAAAGCTTCTGCACAGACAAGGAAACAATCAACACAGAGAATAGACAACCTACAGAATGGGAGAAAATATTTACATGCTATACATCTGATAAAGGGCTAAAAACCAGAATCTACAAAGAGGTCAAGCAAATCAGCAAGAAAACATCAAACAACCCCATTAAAAAATGGACAAGAGACATGAACAGAAGCTTTTCAAAAGAAGATAGACTAATGGCTAATAAACATATGAAAAAATGCTCTACATCTCCAATCATTAGGAAAATGCAAATCAAAACCACAGTGAGATATCACCTAACTCCAGCGAGAATGGATTTTACCAAAAAGTCCCAAAACAACAGATAGCATGGATTCAGAGAGAAAGGAACACTTACATACTGTTGGTGGGACTGCAGACTAGTACAACCTCTATGGAAAGTGGTATGAAGATTACCTCAAAAAACTAAAAGGTGACCTACCATTTGATCCAGCAATCCCAGTACTGGGTATTTATCCAAAGGAAAAAAGACATTTTATAAAAAAGACACTTGCACTCTAACGTTTATAGCAGCATATTTCTCAATTACAATGATTTGGATACAACTCAAGTGCCTATCAATACATGAGTGGATTAAAAAAATGTGGTATGTGTATAGCATGGAGCACTACTCAGCCATAAAAAATGAACTGATACCTTTTGTAACAGCCTGGATGTAACCGGAGACCATTCTTCTAAGTGAAGCATTGCAAGAATGGAAAAACAAACACCACATGTACTCACTACTAAATTGGAACTAATGGATCAACACTTATGTGCACATAATGGAAATCAAGCAGGTGGGAGGGGGAGGAGATGGGTAAATTCACACCTAATGGGTACAATGCACACTATCTGGGTGATGAACACACTCATAACTTTGACTCAAACTGTACGAAAGTAAATTATATCACGAAAACTTTTGTACCCCTGTAATATTCTGAAATAAAAAAAATATAAATGAATTTCATATTTATACTCGGGTCCCATGCCCGATATATCTCATTATGCATGTGTAAATGTTCCAAAATACGAAAAATCCTAAATATGAAACACTCCAAGCATTTTGCATAAGGAATACTCAACCTATACTCACACAGATATAAAGTCTGAATTTACACCAATTTATTGTTTGGGTCCAATAATCCAGAAACAGAGAAATTAATTTCAAGTGGGCTGAGGTAATTCTGACTGGAAGAAATAAATGCAAAATCTTTTCTGGAAGAATTCAACTTCAGTTCAAGCTCAGAGATTATAAGATCCTATTGATTATGTGACACATTCTGATTTCAGGGATTATAAAAATGTGAGAATAATGTGTATCTAGGAACTGATGAGCAATAATAATAATGATTTTCATGACTAGCATAGTAACATAATTTTATGTAATTATTATTATTTTCCTTTGCTATGGACAGTGGAACTTTTCTCAACCTTCTGTAAAGGGTGAATAAAAGCACTTTAAGAACTTTCCCATTTTTATTGATTTGTAATCAACAAGCTTGCTATGCCTACTCAGTTCTAAGAACGTTCCATAGTCTTTCTCCAAATGAGATTGCTCTCCAAAGGCTTTCCTGTAAAGAGGTCAGGGGACTCTAACTGAACCCTATTCTAACTGACTTAATCAAAAAAGAAAATGCATGGTTTACATACCCACAAGAGTCAGTAGTTATGTGAAGAGGGATCCAGGGACTCAGATGTTCTCATCAGGACCTGAGAGCTGCTCATCTCCTGGTTTGCTTTCTCCATGCTGGATTCAGACGTGGGCCCTACATGAGGCTTTCAGCTCCTTCAGGCTTAAATCGTCATCCCTGCTGGCAGTCTCAGGAGAAAGTAAGCTTCCCTTTTCTACTGCCATCAAGAATCTCAGAATTGAGTCTTTTTGGTTGGTGGGATCATGTGTCCATCCCTGGTGCAGGAGGGTTGTGGCTACCCGCAAGCCACAGGGACTGAGAGAAGAGAGGAATAATCCTCAACAGGGATGCGGTTATCAGAACAAGAGGGCTTGGGTGCTGGTGAGGGAGGAAGTGATCAGTTGCATGCTGGAGACAGCAGATGCTCAGCCATGTCATCTCTGTCCTGGAGGAGGTACAGTCCATTTACGGGCAGGCCCACAATGGAGCAAAATGACAACTCAGGGTGTCAATTGAAATCCAAGACAGCTAAGTGAGAGATGTGGTAAGGTTCTGTGTGACAAGTGTCCTGACAGGTACGAACAGTGAGAGCTTGAAGGAGGAAGGAGTGACTGGTCTAAAGTAACTGGGAACACGTTGCGAAAGGATTTGACCGGAGGAGAGAGCACATGGAGGAGGATGAGAGGAGAGAGAAGCAGGAGGGAAAGAGAAAGAATGGCCTGGGAAGGGACAGCCAAGGTGGCGCTATCTTAATTTTGGAAAATCTGTCAGCTTAAATGTGTCTGGGGTTCAGTGGACTCCTCAGCTGGTGCTCGACCACTTTTTATTTTTGGCCAGAGGCCACACTCTCTAATTAACACAAGAACTTCCTCAGTCTGGAGAAGTCTGCTGGGATGAAAGACTCCTGGGTCTAATTCCCATCCTGTCTCAAACTAGGCCACATGACTTGAGCAAGGCATTTAATTTCTCTTGGCCTCCACTGCCTCATTGGAAAATGATGACAATTCACTTATCACATTTATTTCCCAGGGTTGTTTCGAGAACTCAAGGTAGTGTTTGTGAAGGTGTTTTGAATCACGAAGGTATGACACAAATGCAAAGCATTGTCTATGGCACTAAGACTAGTGCTGGTCTAATATAAAGTTTGTGCCCTACTTGTTTTACCTTCTATTTTTGTTAGGGCTTTTCTGTAGATTGTGAAAATAAACAATGAATTTACGTGGGTTACTAGAATTATGAAAATGAGGAATGGAACTTGTGATCCATGAATTAACCAGTTTTCCCTGAGTCAGTTTATCTAAGGCAGGCATTGTGTTTCTAGAATGTAATAAACTAATTTCCTTCCTTCCTTCCTTCCTTCCATCTATCTGTTCTCTGATATTTGTTTAGCTGGGCACATTATTTAGCCCAGGAAAATGGAATTAAAGGCAATTAACTTATGATCACTTTGTATATTATTGCTAGATAATTTGTTCTCAAAGACTGAGAACACAATCAGAGGCACGGAACATTATCACATTGTTACAACTATGAAGAATCTTACAGGACTTCAAGATCACCACCATGAGCAGTAATTATTAATACTATCACGCTACTAATGTATAGATATGCTAGTAACAGAGAGTTGTGAGTGATGGAGTGCAAGAAAATTACCTTTCATTGTAGAAAAACCAAAACCAAAACCAAAACCAAATCCCCCCAAAAAAGAGTGTCAGTAAAATGGTTTCCCTGAATCTGAGAATCTTGATGTGGGCTTCCCATTGGATTGGGCACAAAATTTCAGAGGTTTGGCTTCTTCATTTTCTTCCTTATGATATAATCTTTGGAGACAGAATTAAGTTTTTTTTAATGCTTATTTAAGCTACAGATTTACCCATGCATAGAACATTAATGGCGTAATAGCGAGGTATGATCTACCAAGCTCGTCATGATTGAGGAAATTCTTGGGAGGACAAGTCTCCATAGAAATTGTCTAAATATAGCAACCTCCTAATGAAATCTCTCCTGTTAGGGAAAAGGAGTGTTTAACTGGTCCCATATGTTTTCCAGGGGATCTCTTTCCACCTCTGCCACTTCCTCCAGCCAGTTCTTATTTTTTGTGATGAAAAGCAAAGAAACGTGATTTCAGGGAGGGCTTAAATATTAAGCATTCTTTCCCCTGATCCATTCTAATGCAGCTGTATGTAGATATTAGGGGACTTTTTTTGGTCATATCTGTCACTTGGAATTTCTCCATTAGTGGAGTCTCTGAAGACATTTTAGGAATGAATAATATCTTTTATCTCGTCGGAATATGCATGGGATTCCCATCGTCTGTCCTAGTGTGACTCCGGGTAGACAGCCAGTAAGATTTCCTCTTTCAAGTCTCTGTCAGGAATAAATACTCAGTTCTTCAGTAGTGCCCAAACGAAAACCTGAGAGTGGATGCTTTGTAAACTGCAACCCAGCTGTTCTGTGGTTTATGAATTTTTTAGCAAGGCTGGGGCCGGCGACTGAAGCAGCATTGGCTGAGTTCAGGCATACGCTGGGGGTTTGATTACTTCAAGCAGGATTTAGCAAAACCTGGCAGTGTTTTCTGGGTTTTCCCTCTGAGGTTTCGAGATTTGTTCAACTTTTTTTCAAAGCCAAGCTCAGAAAATAGAAAATGGGAGAAACCACTGATCCAGAAACTCGAGGCTGGAGCTGTCCTGGGAGATACTCCTGCAAAGGGAGCCACACCGAGGCCCAGGTCAGCACCGTGCAGAGAGGGAAACTCTGAAAATCTTCTCCCCGGTGGAAAAACCAGCATTTGGGGTCCTGCCTCTAGTAAAGGCTGACGTTCTCTGCCAAATGTCATTTCAGCAGCTCTGGGGGAAGGGGCGGGGAGAGCCCAGTTTTGGGCCGAGGGTGAGAGAATGAGGACTTAGCGGTTGAAAGGAAGTGGTACCTCAAAGACCTGAAGCTTCCCAGAAAGTCTTTAGTACAACTTTTCTTTCCTGGTATTTCACCTCCTTGATAATGCCTCCGAGGGTTGGGGGAGGTCTTATTTTTTATATCTTGCCTCAGTTTCTTTAGTGAGTTTTGACATTGGGGCAAAGGAAAATACCCATGGACTAGATGTCGCTGCTGTTCACTGGCCATTGGGAGGCCAGGCCAGGAATCGGGAACTAAGATGATCTTCCCTGGGTGGGAGGGATGCTCTGACACTGGGGTCTATGTAAGAAAAAGTGAAATGCAAAGAATTCATCTATTTGTTCTTGTAGATGTTCAAAATAGACCATCCCCATGCAATGACTCCTCAGCCTGGCTGAGTGCGCTGACTCTCTGCATCAGAGGCTCTCCTCTCTGATCTGGGGGAGATCTGACACATACACAGGCCTGGAGCCTACTCCAGACCACGTGTGTTAGGATCGCAGAGGCTGGGGCCTGGACACTGACCTCAAAGCTCCCCAGGTGGATCTAATGAGCAGCGAGCGTTAGTAACCATTGGTCTACATGGTTCCAATTAACCGGGCACTGCAGTTGCCACATCTTCATTTTGTGGAGGGAGGTCGGGGTGCAGATGTAGGGACGAGGTTGCTGTTTTCCTTGGATGGTCAGGAAAGGCCTCTGCTGGGGTAAATTTTGTGTGTGGACACGAAGGGAGTGGGATGGTGGGGGGAGAGCATTCCAGGTGGCCACCCTACAGCACAAGGCTAGTTTCTGAAGGTGGGTGGGAGGGAGGGGACAGGGTAAGCATGGTGGCATTTATCTTGCCGCCATCACGCTGGTTCAGATAGAATTAGACGGGTCCCTTTAAAGCCTCATCAATACAGACAAATATCCATTGGTTAGAAATAACCCATTGGTTAAAAATAACCTGAATCTGATGGTAATTATTAAGTAAATCAATATGAAATTAGAACCAAAGTTTAGTTTAAACAGGGTGAGATTTCATAGAATCCAGCACTATAGGTGCATTTAAAAAGAAAAGAAAACGAACTGTGTGAGAGTAGGAAAAAACAGGGTTGCTGGCAGGGAAAGGGTATTTGGCTGGCTTTGATCTGTGTATGAGAGAAGCCTGGGGAAGGAGCCTGTGGGCAGGTCATGGTTATGCTTTTGAAGGTGACCAGTGGCACTGATGTGCCCCAAGTGTGACTACTTTGCTGCCCTATGCCTAATTAGGTAAGCAAGGGGCTCGCAGTGGAGATTATTTCATTTATTAGGTTCGAATGAAACCTGTGGGAATTGGTAAGATGTGATCTTAAATTAACATACTTCCTGCAGCACCTGCGATGGGTATTATCAGAATTAATTAAACAGTCTGAAATCGCAGGCGCGGTGTCAGGTTGGGATAACCGGATGCCTGAGAGCCTGCGTGCCCGGGCTGGGCCCCCAAGCACTGGAGCAGCGTCTTTCTCTCCCTCTCCCCACATCCTGGCGGGTCTCGTTGCGGAGCCTTTGAAGCTTGTGCAGACGTGGTGGGGGATTCTATGGGGATGCATATAAACAAGTAAACCAGTGTTGCTCAAATTTTAATACTTTTCTAAGTATTGCCCGGGATGCCAGTGATTTTTCTGAAGGGGTAGACAGAAAGCCTCAGAGAGCTGGCTTTGTTTTCCTCTCCTCTGAGGTTTCGATCGGTTTTAAGTTATTTGGTGGAACAATAGGAATCCATCTTTTAAATTCTCTTTCTTCCCCATCTGCTTGCAAAAGGCATTGTTACCCAGATGAAATGCACGTGTCGAAGCATATAGTAAACGCTGTGCCTGTGTGTGTGTGTGTGTGTGCGCGCGCGTGTGTGTATGAGCTTGTGTGCCGTTCTTTTCTGGTGGTCATGCCAATTAGTAACATGTCGATTTCAACTGATTCACAAAATTTGTTACTAGAGTTCTTTTGATTTATAAGCCAGTTTCCATGGAACATGGATACCGGCCCAATTGTGGCCTGGCTTAGTGGCTAAAATGCAACTTCCTTTGTGTGTAAGCATTTGCCATGAAAAAAGTCCTCTGTTTACTTAATTAATGAGTATGATGTATTTCAGCAGCAAAGAAAGGGCTGGGCCGAGGATCCATTGCCTCCGGACAATAGTGTGCAGACAGGGCCTGGTTTAGAGGACCCAGTGCGGTTAGTTCCCTGGATGTACTCAGGAGCAGAGGGAAGTCTATGCACTCAGCATCCCAGGTGGAACAGCGAAGTCTAGAAGGCTAAAATAACTACTCCTTGTACCATCTTGACATGTTCCTCAGTCCCTTCGTTGAAAAGTAGCTTATTTTTCAAGACCTGCATTTCTAAACAGTCCCTCACCAAGTAAATGAACTTGTTTTCCCTCCTCTGCCCCTGCACACCCTCCCCACTACCTTAGGGTAGCTGTTTTCTCTTTGTGTTGTGGTTAGTTGTCTCCTTATTGGATTATAATCTGCGTTGATACCATCTCTGATTCATGTTTACAGTTCTAGCACTGACTCTGGGGCAGTCTTTTGAATGTGCTTGATGATGGCTAAGTTACGTTTTCCAAAAAGGAAAGTAGTTGAAGGATGATTGGCAGGGAAGGAATGAAAAAGGTAATTGGTTCAAGGTCACTGCCCAGCCAGGACTGGACAGAGAGGCGCACCAAGTTCCTTTGGCTCTTTTCGTTCTGCCATGCTGCCAAGAGATACTCAGAACCTTAGTGCACTGACAGCTCTTTGGGGAGTGCTAGCTCCCTGTTGAGTTGGCCCATATGATATTTTACAAGTCATTTTACTTGTGAAAGATTGAGAAAGACTTAGCTTACATAAATGATGAAAGTGGAGCTAACTTTTTTCTGGTAGTTTTGTTTGCCAAAGGGCATGAAAGTTATACGTTTGCCCACTGTGTTTTACTTTCTATGCTGTTCTTCATAGAGCCACTCATCAAAGACCCTGGCCACTTACCCGGTGTCTCTAGGACAAGGCCTTATGCCTCATACATTTCCTCCTTTTCTCTTTCCTTCAAAATGTACCAGTTCTGAGTGTCCTGGCCTCTGTGGATGAAATAGCCACAAGATTCTTGTTCCACAGATGCATGTTTGTAGAGCCCGTTCTCAGGATTAATGCTCTCTGAGTGGTGTGGGCTTGGATGGGCACCTCAGGCTCCAGAACTCTTCTGGAACCTTCTGAGTATAATTTTAAGGCACATTAATTATCATCAGAGAGACTCTGGGCTATTAGTGGTCGGAATCTAGTCATTTTGACAGAAGAAATTGAAAGTCAGGGTGGTTCTGTGAGCTGATAATGGAATTGTAGAGCTAGCAAGATAGCTTGGAAATTGTCTGCCCAATCTTTCTTATCATGTATGTAGAAACTGAGGCCCAGAGATGAAAGTCACACAGCAAGGCTAGATCAGGGTCAGGTCTAGAATCAGCCTTTCTGATGGCTAGCTCATTGTTTTCTCTACTGCATGCATTTAAGGCAAGTTCCCATTTCTTTGTTGCTGTTTTCTGTCTTAGTTCATGATGGCCCCCTTATCCCTACACTTCTGTGGGAAAGAAATTCACCCCCCCAATTAAAAAAAAAGACAACATATAAATGTAAATATTCATTTTATAAATATGCATTTCAATTAAATATACATTTATTTTAAATACATGTGTTAATTATACATGTTACATCAGATCACAATTAAGTCAACAGAAGGTGATGATTTGCATATAATCAAGCTCGTATATTAATCAGTTGTCAATCTTGAATGCCATTTTTCTTCAGATGGCACCTTCCATGGAGGCATATGAGGGCCAGAAATTTGAAACAATGATCGACTTATGTGTATTCGAAAGTGTGCTTTTGTGTCACTCTGCACTACTTATTATCCCTCGTTGGCCTCCCAGGATTCATTTTTAGTTCTTCAGGGAGCTCTAGGTGTTCTCAGCCTTCACTTCTGGGAGGAAGATCTTTTGAAGGAGGAGAGAAGTTTCTCTTAGCCTGCAGGCAAAAGTCTCTGAAGTTTCTTACTCTGTTCTAAAAGATTTTCTAGATGATGGGGGTTGTTAACTAGGTTACAAATGTGCCACTGAGGGGTATCAATTGTCATGGGGAGGAAAGAAGAGAACCAGTCAATGTTTCAGCTGGAAAGAATTCCTCCAAAATTATCTAACTCAAATCTTTCACTTAACAGGCAAGGAAACCAAGGCCCAGAGATGCAAACTCTTTCCCATGGGCATCCTACCCATCCTTCAACTCCTTTTGAGTTTCTGGCCTCTTCATGAAGTCATCAGCATCCATTCTGCTCCCACACACCTGCTCCTCCATTATTGGCTGATAGTATACTAAGATACCACCTGCATGGCAGGGTTTGTCTGAGTATAGCTTGTTCCCCTCAAGGGATTTTTTTCTGATTCTTCTGTAACCACCAGAGTGCCTGGCATACAGTGGGTGCTGAATACATACAGAAATGAAGAGATTGTGGATTGGAAGGGCATGGATTCATTTGGAAAATATATGGAAATATCTCTCCTTTATGGATATCATGGTTGAAAGCACCTAAGTGCATTTGTCTCTCAGAAAACCAGTGAATCATTTCTTGGGAGGGCAGAGGGGATGAAGAGTGGACTCCTTGCTTTATCGCTAAGCTATCCTCTTTCCTCATGCTGGGCCTGCTTCCAGAAGTAATTAATCAACACGGACAATTCCTTTGTCCTTTAGTCCTTTGGTCTGTGGTATAAAAAATGTTATTTTAGCCAGAGGAATTGTGATCACTTAGCATTTCCTCTACATTTGGTTTCTGATATTGCTGTAAGATAGCAGGAAAAGGTTTTTCATTTGATTTCTTGATTAATTATGGGTAGACATGTGCCACTTTTACATTATTCTAGTGAATATATTCTGCTTGACCATCTCTACTCTTGGATGAAATATGTTCATTAAAAAGCATTTGTTTTTTAAAAATATAGTTTACAAAGAAGAAGGAACATGTTATAAAACAATTCAGGAGATGATGATTTTAAACCTTTAGAGCAACCCTGCATGTACCTGGGGTGTCACTACTTTCTGCCATATGGAAAATCCACAGGGGAGATGTATTGGCCCTTTGAAATATTTATGGCCCATTTACCATTTGCAGGATAATAAACCAGGCAATATGATAGACCAGACATGGATTCTGTCCCCAAGAGTTTGTAGAAAATGGAAACAGTGCCTAAAGGCCTTGCTGTCTTTCTAGGAAAATGATTTGAATTCATTTATTTATTCAACACACCTTTATTGGGCACTTACCATGAAGGATACAATAGTGAATCAGCCAGTGAGGGGCCCTGCCCTCATGTTGCATACTTTGTAGTAGGTTGTAAGCATGAAGCTGCATCCGTAGGCTGACATTGCAAAGCAAGTTTATGCTTTGACTCGTCTTCATAACAATTATATGTATGCACATACCAATTATATGTAAACAATAAAATATAAAACCAAAAAGACATAGCCAGTCTCAAAATTAAGACACACAATAGAACAGCTACCTAAGGTGGTGAGTAGGGCTAAATGAAACCCATGCCTGCTGGGACCCAGAATGAGAAGCAAATAATGGTGGCTGGGAATTTGGCTCCAGCTGGGACTAAACATGCTTCATGGAAGGATGGGAGATTGGATTCAGGCTTACTGCTTGAAGCCAAAGGCAAGGCTGCTCCAACACCTATTTTTGAAAGAAGGCTGTGGAAAAAAAGTGCCACCTGCTGCTGCTAAGACTATAGCTTAAAAGGATCTGTAAACCTAGGAAAGACGGGGGACTAAGACAGAGCCTTGAGATTCTGAACTAAATCAAGCTGCTCTTTGGCCAATTTAGGGATATCTGTATAGGTATACCCCTAAATTATTGAAGGGCAGGGACCTCAAACCACTTTTATCAAACCAGGTTCTGGACTGTGGCTATAGGAGGCCAGATGCCAGAGACGGAGGAGAGTGAGGACAAAGCAATTATAAAATTTTTCCAACTTAAGCCTCAAAAGCTAAATTTCAAATTACATGAAGAAACTGATGGGTAGGGAAGCTAGCCAACAAGACCAGCAATCAGAAAATTAACACCCTCAGATAAAATTAACCTTTTACTATAGCCTGAATAACTTTTTAAATAAATATTTGTAGACAGCTTAGGCTAATTAAAGAAAAAATAACAGCCGTAAAAAAGAATACAGTATTTTATAAGAAGAACAGGCAGAAACAAAACCAGCTGAATGTGAAAAAGAATCAATTTTGAAATTAGAAATAAATCTTAGAAGTAAAAATATCAGCATCAGAATAAGACACAATAGGTGAGATAAACTCTAGATAAGACAGATGGTGGAAGGATTAGTGTTTTGGAAGTCAATACAGAAGTGGTCACCTAGAACACAGCAAAGAGAAATAAAAAGTTAATATTAAAATAAAGCAAAGTAGTGAAGAAACAGACATGAAGGATGGATGAGAAGCTTAACATACATCCAATAGGAGTTCCAGAAGAAGAGAATGGAAGGAATGGT
This sequence comes from Indri indri, assembly GCA_004363605.1. Classification (NCBI taxonomy): domain Eukaryota; kingdom Metazoa; phylum Chordata; class Mammalia; order Primates; family Indriidae; genus Indri; species Indri indri. Next base: position 40,701 of record RJWJ010003177.1, on the reverse strand, counting down.
GAGAAGCAATATTTGAAGAGATAATAGCTGTTAATTTTCAGTACTGCATAAAGACAGGGATTCTCAGATCAAAATACACACTAAGAACTGAGCTACATAAAGAAATATAAACCTACATTTAGACACATCCTGTTCAATCTGCAGAATATTAAAGATTTCAAGAAAATTTTAGAAACCATGAGAAAAAGAAGAAATACTGAATTTAAAGGAAGGATAATAAGACTAATGGAACATTTCCCAACAGGAAAATTAGGTGCCCTAGGATGCTTCTTATATCCAAAGTGCTTGGTGAAAATATCTGTCCATCTATAACTTTATATACAACTAAAAAATCATTCAAAGTGGAAACAAAATGAAGACATTCTAGAAGCTAAATGAAGAACAAAAGAGTAAACGTAAAGAAAGTAGAATGAAGGATACAATAAAGATAAGAGCATAAATTAATAAAATTGAAAATAAAGAAGATTGTTGACAAAATAAAATGATTTATTTGAAGGGAGACCTCAAGCTCAATGATACCTACAGTTCTCTTTCAAGACACCTATGAAAAAGAAAGATTAAAAGGGATAAATAAATAATAAAAAGAATTGTTATAGATGGAGTAGAACTTTAAAGTAAGAGACTACTGTGAATACCTTTATGGTAGTGAATTAATAGACTTAGAAAAATGGATACTTTTCTAAAAAAATGTAAATAAAATTTTATTTAAAAAGTGATAATAAACCTGAATAAACCAATAACCATTATGAGTACCTCTTCTTAACAGGTAAAAGGCCCAGACAGTTTCAGAGGTAAATTTTAGCATATGCTTAAGGACTGGATGATCTTTCCCTCATACAAAGATTTCAGAGGATAATAAAAGGGGGAATGATACTGAATGCATTTGGAACTCATTATTAGCAACAATAGAAAAAGATATAACAAGAAAAAAATTATGGAATTATAGACTATTTTTTCCAAATTGAATTTAACAGAATCTTAAAAAAATGATACATTAAGACAAGGTAAGGTTTATCTTTGATATAAGAATAAATTAATGATCAGAAAAATCTATTAATGTAACTTACTCTATTATCAGATAGAAGGAGAAAAGGCATTTAATACACTCCATAGATACAGAAAAGTTATTCACTTAATTCAATACTCATTTTTAATAACAATCCTAAAAAAGTTAGGAAAAGAGGGAACCCTCCTTAACCTTATAAAGACTATCTTTAAAAAAACTCACAGCATACCTACTAGCTAATGGTAAAACTTTGGAAATATCTCCATCAAGGTTAAAAACAAGGCAATGATCTTTATTCTCTCTGGCTTCTATCAACATTGCGTGGGAGTCACAGCCAAGGCAATAAAACAAGAAAAAAAAAGGTATACAAATTGAAAAGGAAGAAATAAAACTAGCTTATTTCCAGGCAACGTGATTGCCTACATCAAAAATTCAAAACAAACTGGGAGTAGGTCCAGCTACTTGGGAGGCTGAAGCAGGAGTATTGCTTGAGCCCAGGAGTTTGAGACAGCCTGGGCACATAATGAGACTTTGCCTCAAAAAAAAAAAAAAAAAAAAATTCAAAACTATATGCGAACGACTTTTAGAAATAATAAGAGAGTTAAGCAAAGTTGAATCACAGCAAATCCTTTCTGAATTCCATCCTTTCCTGAGTTTTCATAGAGCTAAGATATCATGGCTTCCTTTAAAGGCAATGTAGAAGCAATGTAAACACTATAAACCTAAACACATACTAGAAGAGATAGTTCTGGATGAAGGGAAAAAGTCATACCGTTAGAAGAGGCCATCTATTAGAGAGGTCATCAAACAGAGTATCAACAAAATATAATAGGAAAAAACTCTCAGCTATAAAAGCAACAACACCAATGAGTTAGGAAAATGTATAACAGCAGGAGACTTCTATGAGAATTTTACCAAACTTATTTAAGAACATAAAAGACCTGAATAAATGTAGAATTATATATGTTCCTGAGTGAAATGTTTTAATATAATAAAGACCTTAATTTATTCCAAATAAATCTGTAAATTGGATACTATTACAATAATAATTGTCAGGATTTTTAAAAATAGAACTTGAAAATCTGATTTTAAAATTTATAAGGAAGAGTGAAACCCCATAACTGGCAAAAAACAATTTAAGAAGAATAAAGCAGGAAGGCATAGCCTATCAGATAATCAAGAACAAACAGATCAATGGAATAGAATGAAGAACCCAGAAGAGACCCACACATATATAGTTACTTGACATTTAACACACCTGCTATGTCAAATCACTGGGGAAAGATATTCAGATAATGATGCAAAGGCAAGTGGTTATCCATATTGTAAATTATATCTTTACCTTATTCTGAATACAAAAAAGGTAAAAGGTAAATCTTCAAAATCTTTGGAAGAAAATATTTGACAACATCTTTTTGGCTTTGAGGTTAGGAAGTGTCACTTATATTGGACAAAAAGCATATATCGTAAATAAATACTTGGTAATTTGATACATTTATGACATATATGAGATATATGTATACACACAGGCATACATGTACATACTTGTGTGTGTACTTTTGAACAATGACATATACGATGAATGCATTGAGAAGATGCAGAGTGGAAGAACATATCTGCAATGAGTAAAGCTGATGAAGAATTTTGCATCCTTTGAAACAAAGAGAGACAGAAGGCTATGCCATTCTGAATCAGATTCCTGCGTCTAAACTTGGCTTTATCACTTATTAGCTGTGTGTAACCTTAAGCAAGTGATTTAACCTTTCTTACTCTCAATTTTTTCATTTTTAAAAACATGGGTAACAATCTTGATAGTATTGTGGGGTCGCTGTGAGGATTAAATCAGTTAATATGTGTGAGGTCCTAAGAGTAACGTCTTGCATCTAGTAAACATCCCCCAAATGTTAGCCACTGTTACTTTTTTTTTAAATTTCAGAATATTACAGGGGTACAAACATTTGGTTACATATATTGCTTTTGCACAGTTTGAGTCAATGTTACAAGTGTGCCCATTACCCAGATAGTGTGCATTATACCCATTAGGTGTGAATTTACCCAACCCCTCTCCCCACCACCTGCTTGATTTCTGTTGAATTTTACTTCCATATGTGCATATAAGTGTTGATTTATTAGTTCCAGTTTAGTAGTGAGTACACGTGGTGTTTGTTTTTCCATTCTTGGGATATTTCATTTAGAAGAATGGTCTCCATTTGCATCCAGGTTGTTAAAAAGCTATTCCTCATTTTTTATGGCTGAGTAGTACTCCATAGTATACATACATCACATTTTATTAATCCACTCATGTATTGATGGGCACTTGGTTTGATTCCACATCTTTGCGATTGTGAATTGTGCTGCATATTATCCAGAAATTACTCTAAATGTAGATTTTCATATACTGCTGATGTGAGTACAAATTTTCAAAATTGGTATCATAATTAAGAAAGCAATTTGACGATATCTGGTAAATCTGAAAATACACATACCTTACAACTCAGAGCTTCCATTGCTAAGACTGTACTATAGAGAATTTCTTGTTAATGTGCACAAGGACATCGTGTGCAAGAATACTTATTGAAGCCTTGTGCGTAATGGTGAAGAACTAGAAACAACCTAAATATCCACCAAGAGGGGATCAGATAAATTGTTTATTCATATAATAAAATAAAATATAAAATTTTTCATTAAAATGAAGTAGTGCTACATTTATCTCATGGATAAATCTCATAACTTACAGATAGATTTTAAAAAGTAAGTTGAAGAAAGACATAGTTTTGATACATTTCTATAAAAATTTAAAGCTTGCAAAACAATATTATATATTATTTATGGATACATACGTAAGTAGTAAAAGTAAGAAAGAATTTATGAGAATGATAAACACCAAATTCAAGATATGAGTTTTCTCTGAGGAGGGCAGGAAAGGAATGTGTTCGGATGTAGGTACACAGGCAGTTTGAAGTGCATGTATAATTTTTAGTATATGTGCTGCCGAAGCAAGCACATATAATTTTTTATTTCTTTGAAATAAAATGAAAATTTCTGAAACAAATATGGCCAAGTGTAAAAGTTTGTTCATGCTGGGGTCGGGGGGAAGTGAGAGCTGTGTCATTGTTCTCCATGTTTTTCTGTGTTTGAAATATTTCCTAAAATGAAAAAAATAGTATTTAAAACTCACATAAATATGTATGTACACATGCACATTTGTTTTTAAAGATACTTCTCCTTTAAAACTTATAACGTACTAACTGAAGTCCAAATGACACAAACAGATATGTTCGAGTTTGGTGTCTTTACGCTAACATTATGTTAAGCTCATATGGAATTTCACATGATACAGAATAAAACTAACATCTAAGCTGTTTAAGTATTTTCTCCTTACTGAGTAATTATTCCTTTAAAAATAATTAGCCAATCTCCCTGATTGGGTTGATCACAAACTTTTTGATCATGCTCAGACCTCAGGAACTGAGCCATAAGCCCATTATATTGTCTCTCAAGGAGATCAAATTGCACAAAGGATTATAAACTTGCATTAGTTAACATTTCCATGTTGAAACATGGGGAAAGAATTATGAAGAGAGCTGGGGTAACAGAGAAGAGGCCCAGGTATCCTGACAGAGGGTGATGGTCTGGCGCAATGACAAACACTGTGCTAGCACCAGGAGGTGCCAGGTCCAGTCCCATCCCAACTCTCTTCCCTGTGCATCCCCATTTCTCTTTTGTAAATGAGGGGTTGAGCTGTGTGGTCTCAACAGTCCCCTGAGGCTCTTAAATCCCATGATTCCACCAACATAGCACATGCTCTTTTGTATGCCATTTTCAAAGGGAGACATAATGGGTACAATTATATGCCGACCTTTAGTAGTATGTTTAATGTTCGAGGTTTTTACCTTTCCACTTAAGACTTTCCTCACTTCAACCTGCTGTTTAGTGTGCACTCAGCCCAGGATGCATGTGCGACTCATTAAACTAGATGCATGTGTGATTTGTCCTTGGGTGACCTTGGTCTTCTCATAATCTTCCATTTTCCTGTTGGGTGGATAAGAGTTGGTGTGACCTTAAAAAAATGGCTGCCGAGTGCACCTGCATTAGCTCTCTAACTGCTTGGTTCTCAGTGAGCTGGGATGTAAATTACGTGCATTTTTGAGAACTTAGCTCTATAAATAGACCCCAACCTACTTTACAACCAAAGGTATTTTAGGATAAATGAAGCACATCTCTGAAATTGTTAAAGAGGCTTCCCCTCTATAATAAAAACTAAAAATAAAACCCTTCTAACCTAATATTAGGGTTACATTAGAAATGGGCCGACATGACTAAAATTATATATGTATATATATTGATGATGGTGATGATGACCCTTTTGTTCTGAGCTATTAGAAGTAAATGGCATATAAAGTAATTAAAATAACAGAATTCTGGGAAATGGTGGAATGAGAAATTAAAAGCTCTGATATAGTTTTACATTCTTGTGGAAATCCATTGATCATAATTAGCACATAAGCTAAATCAGAATGAATGGGTAGATTCTAAAGTACAAGCATAATATCATAGGTTATGGATAATGTCTTTTCTTTTTGTTTAATGGATATATGATTGGTTCTCAAATGCTGTTCGGCTGGTAATGGAAGTGGGTTTCCCTTAAAAGCCCTTTTTCTAAGCTTTCACAGCACCAAGACATTATGCTTTTCTTCCAACGTGATGTAAACGCAATGTACGTGCTGTCAACTTAAACAGGTACTAGAAGAGACAGCTCGGAGGTGAAGGGCAAAGGTCAAACAATCAGAAGTGGCCATCTATTGCAGAGATCATCAAACAGGCATGCCATCAATGGGCTCAGGCGAGAATGTTAGAAATTAATTAGCTCAGTTCTCAGTGTTTAGCCAGGCTGATTATATATGCCCTGGAATGTGAGCATGTGATGACAAGCCAGAGAAACTAAAGTAATAGGAGTCCATTCCCAACAAAGGCTGGGAAGACAGATCAATTTGCAATATTCTTTTCTGCACCCATGCAACAAAGCAGAAACATGAAAGCAGAACATTAAGGGATGCTCCCTATGAACTGGACCAATCAATAAACATCAGTGGTAAAGAAAAAAAGTTCCTCATTCTCTTGAGTACCCTGAGGGCTTTTCCATCTCATGGACGTGGTGAGTGGTGTGGCCTCTGTCATGTTCCCTTCACCTACACGGTGTCATCCTCTGCTGTCTCAAGGTGAACACTTCTAAGCACCAGTCGAAGGAGGATTTTGTGGGAGCGTTTAAGGAAATGACTGCCTCTTGTTAGAAAGAGATGTGCTCTGCTGGCTGGGAGGCAGACAGACAACTGTGTCTGTGGCTTCCTGGAAATGTGTGGAAGGGAGGGTCAGAACAGAGTGAGATAGTGGGTCTCCCTCGTCCCCCAGCCATGCTAAACATACCAGGTGTTTTCTACTGTCAGGGTTTGAAGGGCTGCATAATATTGAGGGTTCTCTTTATTTTCTTGGACTTGAGTCATTAATGGAGAGCTGGAAAAAGAGTCAGCAAAGAATAGCCAGGAAGCAATTTAGAGATAGAAAAATATGCTTAGGTCTAAGACAGATTATTAACAGCATAATTCCAGTCTTGGGTTAATGTGACAGAGACCCAGATCTCAATGTGGGTGTGAGCATGTGCAAGCGCTTGTGTGCATGTATGCAAGAATGTGTATGTGTGTGTGTGTGTGTGTGTGTGCGCACATGTACATATATAGGAATGAGAAGAAAGGGGCTGTCAGGATATGCACTTTCTGAAACTTATGAGACTGTCAGACCAATTCTTTTCTCTTCTAAATCATTTCCCGTAAAACAAGGAGATGATTATCTGACTGCTAGAGGAAAGCGGGGGTATTATATTTCATTTGGGGGGAATGTAGATTTATGGCAGATGGAACAGTTTTTTTTTTTAAACCAACAACCCAGCAATGGCAGAGTTCATAGCGTGAGTTACAGCGCTCACCTATGTTTTGCGTTTTAAGCTGATGGGATTTACAGACACTTGTAGTGGTTTCAGGGGCTGTGCCATTGAAGGGATTCTTGCTCGAGGAGTGCAAGGAAGAAGAGAGGCCATCTTGTACCTGTCCAACAAAGGCAGTGCTTTCCCAAAATTGCCCAATGGCCAAAAGGGTTTTCGCAAAGTCAGAGAAGATGAATTCATTGACTAGTAGTGACAAAGCATCTATTCTGTGTCAAGTGATGTGCCAAGCACTAGGATGAAACAGTGAAATGACAGACTCCTGCCTTGAGGAAACTCACAGGCATAGTGGAGGTGGTATGTTTCTGGAGAGGCCCATCCCAGGCACCATGGGAGCACAGAGGAGAAAGGGCCAGTTTTGAAGAAACCACCACGGGAGAGATTCTTGGGCGTGGGGACAGCAGGGAGGCCTGGAAAAGGAACGTGCATCTGAGGCTCTGTGAGGGGCTTGGGGAGATTGGGTTGTGGGTGCACATTGATGAGGGTGGATTATGGAAGGTGGGTAAGGCCCGCAGCAAGGGAGGGGACGAGTTCAGTTTTTGACATTTTGTATTGTGATAGAGGCAGAAATGTGCCACAAGAGATTTTAGACACAGAAAATTACTTTGGTAGGTGAAATTAAGCCTTCTGACTAAAAGAAAAGGTATCCATCCCTCATCTTTTTTAACTAGATGGAAAAAGTGCCTTTTCATAAAACTTCCATCCACAAGAGGAGAATCATAAAAATGTGGCGTCTGCTCCAGGTCAGTACCCCCTCTTCCCGCAATAGCTCTTCATGCTGAAAGAGCCGGTTTCACACCTCTCCTTGTCTTGGCCTGCGGTACGGATCTGGTTTATCTGAGTTCCACTCAAGACGTGACACAGACTAGGGCGTTTCCAAAGTATGATCTGATTGTCGGTGAGTGCAGGGGACAAATTCGTCCCACGTTGCTTTGTTTGCATGCTCCGCATTGCTCTGATGTTAACAGCCACATTGCATTGTTTGCTGATCTTAAACCTGCAGGAATTAAAATTTCCAGGTCTTCTTCATGTCGATGGCAAGAAGCCATTTCTCTGTCTTTCTGTACAATTGATGTTTTGAACTCCAATAAAGAGCTTAATCCTTCATGTCTTTATCATTTTCTTCTCTTTGTCTTTTTGAATCTTGATTGTATCCACCACGATGAAAAGCCATATTGCATTTAAAAGGATTTATAATGAAAACATTTTCATTTTAACAGGATTGGAAGCAAACATTTTAAAAATAAAAGACCATGTAATTTTCCTACCTATCTTAATGTTCCTGTGATTTTATTTGTCTTTGTTCATATGCAGAAAAAGCTGTACAGCTTTGAAATCATAAAATGGACAAAATTTTATTTTCTGGTTTGAAAGTAACACACTTTAAGCCTTTTCCAGGTTGCAATAATCTTCAAAATGAAAATGTAAAACAGTTGCATAAGATTTCATAATGTGGTTATGCCACAATATACTGTACCGTCATTCCACTGTTAGACAATCAGTTTGTTTTCTAATTACAAAAATGTAGCAACATTAATCTTTTCTTACATATTTTCTATTTCTTCTTTTGCATTATTTTCCCAGAGTAAATTCCTACAGGTCAATCTAGAGGGGTCAAATTACTATGTCAAAGATAAGCAGTGTTTTTATGGTTGTTGAAATGCAATGCCGATTGCTTTCTAAAACCCAATGCCACTTCTACCGGAAATGTGACAAACTTTCTGGGTCTTCATCCCCATTAGTGATGGCAGAGCCAAGACTAGTTGTTGATTATTGAACCAACCGTTACAAATTCAACTCAATAGAGTGCCATTCTGCCCTCATTTCTTTATTTGGTGCTACAAACAGGGGAGACTTTGTGGGCTGTATAAAGGCCGGAGTCTTGCCCACTGCCATGTTCCTAGCTTCTGGTGCACAGTGAAGGCTCAACAAATATGACTGAATGAATAAAATGCCTTCTGAATTCTGTAGCATTTTTTTTCTGACATATCATCCATTAACTTCATTAAAAAAGAGAGGATTGGTATGGCATGATTTATTATTTGTGAATCCTTTAGACTCCAAGTGTTAAACACTTTCTTTCTTAAGGACTCTCTTACCATTGTTTAATAATAGATTTTACTTCTAAATAATGAGGCATTGTAGATAAAATTATGTATTTACAAACCAATACGATTTGCCTAAGTTGGAAACAAAAAAATCAATTTCCAATTTTTTATACTACAGATTACAGCACACTTTTTTCAGTTCTAAGCTGGTGGTTTCCATGTTTGTTTCCTGTTCCAGAGATGGGGAACTGGCTTTGAAGGGGGAAGCTGTCCCTCTGTAAAATCAGCCTCTGGCCAAGATCCCATGACCCCAGCTAATGCCAGGCTGTGAACTTTTCTGAAACACTCAGCCTATTCTGGGGCCTGGGTCCCACGTTCCCAGTGACCGTCCTGCTGGGCCCTGGAGGAAGATGGCAGCTGCGGAGAGCAGGAGCAGGGAGGTGTGTGGGAAATGAAGCTTTGGGGGCGTCTCCTTCCTCTCGTTCCCCAGACTTCTCCCACTTGCCCAGGATGGAGTCATACTGACCATCATGCCCAGCCAGCCTGTCTACAGAGATTACCCTAGAAGGCAACTACTTTGTTTAAATACTTTTTTTGAAATTCTCCTCCTTTCTCTTTTTGAATGTATTTGTTCACATACGTGCTCTGATTGAATTGGCTGGCTGCTATTAGATCCTGCAGTTCCTTGGTAATACCAGAAGCCAAGTGCTTCACTGTTAGTAGAGTTGTGAATTAGAGGACCTGTTTGCATCTGTATATATAGGTTTATACTAGCAACAACTAAAACAACTGCTATTCCTCCCCTCCACCCCACTATTAGTTGATATAATGTGCCAGACTCTGTGCTAGATGCCTTGCATATATTTTCTCTAATCTTTACAATGACCCTGGAAAGTACGTATTCATATTGCTGTCATCTACTGTATCAGTAGTCTCCCAGCAGGAAACAGATGGCTCACTCAAATTAGGATGATTTAAGTTTGATAAAGGGACTATTTACAAAAGCATGGTTAGGGTGAGGAAAATCCCAAACATAGTGTGCCTGGGGCTAGCAGTAATGGTAGAGCTCCTTTGTTACAAGCCTAAGACTGAAGAGAGAAGGGAGGGAGTGGGTATGGGGGCTGGAGAAGGCTGTTTGAGGATGCTGCCAGCAGGAGTTGAGTCTTTCTGTTAAGGGATGAGGTTGGTCCACAGCAATCCTGCAACAGTGGAGCCAGGGGAATGAGTATTCCAAGGGCAGCCTTCTACCTTTCTCTGATCATCCAATGGGCAGCAGAGGGCAAGGGAGTTTGTTCTTGTGTTCCGTATGTGCGAGGTGGAGAAGGGTGATGGGTGGGGGGTAGTACCCAGTGCAGCTACCAAACTCACTGATGGAGTTAGCAATTAGCTCATTGTCATTCTCTGCTCCCTCATCCTCTCAATTCCTGGTGATGGTGACTTCAGTATCAGGTATTTAATCCATGAACCCTGTGCCCTCTCTGTTGTCTTACCTCTTCACCTCCAAAGTCCTTCCCTCCTCCCCACTCCTTTGCCCGCTCTGCGGGCACACTCAACGACCTTATCATTACCACTCTCCATACATTCGTGGAGACCTCCGGGCCAGGGATACTTCCCTCTTTTCATTCTCTGTTTATCGTCATATTCTCACTCCTACCTTTCCCAGGTAGGATTCCTCAGTTCATCATTAGGATCCCTCTCACGCTTTCTTACACCCCTGACTCTGCGTTCCTCTTGGCAAAACCCAGCTCTGGTTAACACCATCCACCTGTCTCCGTATGGCTACACTTGGGCAGCTGAACCTTCTTGGAGAAAATGTACCATTGGGCCAACTGATCTCATTAAAATTCATGCCACAAATCTCAAATGAGCTCTCATCCACCTGGCATTCCTACTGCATGTCCCTCATAGGAAAATGCTTTCTGTCCCTGTAAGTTTCTATTTAACACCTCTCTCCTCAAATCTCTCGTATTCTCTCCTCCGGGTCTACTCTCGGTTGAGGAGCTTTCCTTGTGCTTTACTTAGAAAACACAATTTATCAGTTAAGAACTGCCCTGCTTCCCACCACTCACTCCCACCAACCTGTCTGCAGCTATATCCACATTAGCATCTTCCCTCTTGTTACAGGGAAGTGTTTTGTGCTTGTTTAAATCCAGCCTTTCCACTTGTGTTCTAGATCCTATCCACATCCTTTCTCAGGGACCTCGTGCTGCAATTTTCTCCTTTCTTTTCTGTATCACCATTCCTCTAAACCGGATCATTCCCATAAGCATCTAAACAAACATGTTCTAGTATTTTCCACCTTAAACACACAAGCTCACTTTTCCCACATCCCGTTTGTGTTTCTGCCTCATTTCTTTGTTCTTCTTCGCAGCAAAGTTATCTTGATGTTGTTGTCGCTGCTCCACTTCCTCATCCCACATTCTGTCCTGATTGACTCCATGAAATGGTCTTGTCAAAAAAGGTCACCAATGACCTTTAGGTTTCCAATCCAGCGATCACTATTTTGTCTTGATCTTCCTGGCTCTCTCAGCAGCATTTGATACAGCTGACCATCCTCCTTCTTGAAACATTTTTTCTCATTTTTCCCGTGACAGCTGCTTTCTGGTTTTGCTCCTTCCTCCCTGGCAGCTCAGTCTTAGCCTCCTTTGCTGGCTCCTTGTCCTCTACTTGGCCTCCAAAGGATGGCGTGACCCAGGCATTTCACTTTTCTCTCTATACACTGCAGCTAGATAATCTTATCGTTTATACCGTGATCATGCTGAAGTTTTTATCTCTAGCTCAGGTCATTCCTTTGAACTTGTATTGACTTCTCTGTTGGATAACTAAGGGCTACCTGTGGGAGACATTGTTGGGAGGTCTCCCAAACACATCCTCTTCATGAACGCACATCTAGACCACGCATTCCAGCCTCCTGTACCAAGAGGTGTGGCCACGTGACTGATATGACATGTGAGCGGAGGTGATGTGCAGCACTTCTAGGTTTGGCCCATTGAAACCTCCCACATGTGATGTTCCATATTTCTTTTCTTTCATAGATGGATGCATATGAGCACAGTGACTTTTAAAGCTAAATGAAGATGGAGGGGCCACCACATGGAAGTAACCCGAATCCCTGAATCACCATTTGGAGGAGAGCTGCCCACCAATTGGGAATAACTGATTTGAATTTCATCTGAGCAAGAAATAAAATCTTATTGTACTAAGTCATTGGAATTGTGTCTTTGTCTATAAGAGCAGCTAGAATTACCTTAGCGAATATAACATCTTAACCTTAACCTGCCTTCGCAGAATTTTTGGTTCCATTTATCCCAAACTTGCTCCTATCCTCGTCTTGTTCATCTTAGCAAATGGTGCCATCATCCAGCAGCTGCTCAGCACTGGAAGAGTGCCTGGCACATAGTAGGTGCTCATCAATACTTGTTGAATCCATGCCTCTCATTCTTGATTCATTTCTTTCCTTCTCTGCCATTGAATCCATCAGTAAGCCCTATAAGCTCTATTTCACTGCATCCATCTACTTCTCTCCACCTCTACTCTAACCATCTTAGTTAAAACTTCTGCCATCTGTCACTGGCAGAAGTGCCTCTAACTAGCAGGAGGCTCTAACTAGACTCCCTGCTGTGTTCTACACCCTTCAGTCCAATCCCCTTAGAGCAGCTAGAGTGCTCTTTTGGAAATATAAATGAGATCATGCCATTCTCCTGGTTAAAGCATTCCAGTGGTTTCCCATTACATTTTGAATAAAAATCCCAATCCTAATGCTGGTCTCAAGGGTCCTCTGGGATGTGGTTGCTGCTTCCCTCCCTGACCTCTTGTTGTTTCACTTGCTCTTTGCCATACAGCTCTAGCCATGCCAGCCTTCTTTCAGACCATGAACACATCAGGCTTGTTTCTGCCACAGGCTTTCACTCCGGCTGTTCCACCTGCCTGAAATGCTCTTCCCTGCTTCCCCCAAGGCTGGCTTCTTCTCGTCATTCCCTTCTCAGCTTAAATGCTGTCTCTACAGAGAGGTCTTCTCTGGTCACCCAGCACAAAGAAGCCCTACACCTACTCCCTCTCACAGCACCCTGTTTTATCTTTATCACCACACTTAGAACTTGACATTTTCCTGATAGTGTATTTTATTGTCATCCTTCTGTGCCCACAAGGAACTTTGCTTACCTTGTTCAACACTGTATCCTCATCACTAAGAACAGTATCTGGCTTTCAGTACATGACTAATAAGAGGCTCAGAAAAATTAAGAAATTTACTCGAACTCACAAAAGTTTGAACACAATATTTCTTTTTTGATTTAGTCAAGGCTTGTACCTGACTTGGTTAGGCTTGTTGCCAAGCTAGGTACTGCTGATTATTGTTATTACTTTTTAAAAAAAACTTCTACAATTTTATAAAAATAAAATATTTATTGTAGAAAATTAAAAAAATACAGACAAGTTAAAAATAATTAAAAAGTAGCTGTAATACAGCATCCCTGAGCTAACCATCATTGATATTTTGGTACGTTTCTTTCTTTCTAATTTTTTACACACACTTTAAACAAAAGTGACATCATTTTCTCACTGGGGAATATTGGACATATCTTTTCATATAATATTAGTCTTGCTCAACAAGCATCCTCTTGGAGGGCACTTTAACCCAGCTTCAAGTTTAGTGGTGGATGTTTCCTTGGAAAGTTTCTTTGGGTCTGCCAAGTGGCCATGGTATTGTACCTCTGCAGGCATTAGATAATGCCAATTTATCACTGCCACTGTCCTGGGGTTGGTGTTGAAAGTCAAGTAATGCTGTGCTCTCTGTGACTAATTTTTTTGTCCTTAAAGCTGAAAAGTAGGAGACCTATTGCAGAATACTGTGACCCAGCTGGTTCAGTGGTGACAGGCTAATGTCTCCCAGAGTGACTGTAGCAGCTTACGGATTGTCAGTAATGAAGCCAACCTCCATCACATGCAATAAAAATAGGACTCTTATAAAAACCTAAGCAAGAGAGGGGTGCAGTAAGGGCTCCATTCTTTCTGCCTTAGGTTCTGGGAAATTGCCATGTAGTCACTGAAGCCCTAAAGACAAGACATTCAGTTATGGTTCAGTTACAATTTACTTTTCAAATACTGTATATTAATGGAATAATTATACTAAAATAGGATACAAGACCAGAGGATCAGGAAAAGGGCAAATATCAAACTTAATACCTTGGAAGTAAAAAAATGTTTTGGCTTTTTAATGGTATATTTTAGTGGATTGGTCCAGAGACATATTTTGAGTCTGATTTTGGTCAAAGGATAACCATTGTACATTAATAGTCATGGTGAATCTGTCTCTCAGCTCATGTCGCTATGTACTCAAATCCTCTACATAAATCTTACCAACACATCTCTTCTGTAGTTCTACAAGGGAATTTTCTAGGAGACATGATGTAGTGGGCTAGATTATGTATCTCCAAAGATGTCCACTTCCTAGTCCCTGGAACTTGTGAGTATGTTACCTTGCAGGGCACAAAGGACTGCAGATGTGATTAAATTAAGGATTTTGAGATGGGGAGATTATGGTGCATTATCAGGATAGGCCCAATATAATCACAAGGATCCTTATGAGAGGGAGGCAGGAGGATCAGCGTCAGAGAGAGAAAGCGTATGGTTAGACTCAGAAGTCAGAGAGGAGACCAGATGCTATGTGTGACACTGCTTTGAAGAAGCAGAAGGGGCCACAAGCCAAGGAATGTAGGTGCCCTGTGAAGGTAGAAAAGGCAAGCAAACAGATTCTTCCCTAGCGCCTCTGATGGGATACCACCCTGTGGACCCATTTTAGAAGTCTGATCTCTAGGACTGTAAGAAAATAAATTCATGTTGTTTTAAGCCACAAGGATCATGGCAATTTGTTGTAGCAGCCATGGGAAACTAATACATGTGGTCAGTTTATAATTCAGGGGAGATGCTAGGCCAGATACATGTTAACTCTGACCTGGTGGTAGGTGATGCCTGGGGCTCTGGGCTGAGAATGCTTCTTAGACTGTGTCTGTCTCTGTGGGGAGCATCACCATGACCAATCAGCAATGACTGCTGTGGGTTCAGGATGTGCCTCTGTGCCGCAGACCCGAACCCTTTGGAGGCAAGTGGGAATATAACCTGCAGAGCCTAACAACCACTGGCTATTCCATGTAGCTCAGAAAGATGAGCCCTGTACTGGACACCGATTGAAATGGAGATGGCGAAGATATGTGGGTTTCAGTGAACATTGCAGCTGAAGTTTCCTGAAAGGAGAAATTTTGGCTTTACCCAAATATTTGGCTTTACCCAAATATTCTGATATTCTAGAGCCCTTGGTTCTACTCATATCTAGTGATCCCACTAACTTGTAACTTTGGGTCATTTGATACCCTGTTATTCCATTTTACTATCAATAGAAAAGCAAACTAAGCAAAAACTATTTGGGGGTAAACTATGAAAAATTGCTTGTGTTTTCAAAACACGGATATTGGGAAATTTCACCTGTAAAAATAGAGCCACAGAATGCTTCGCAAAACTAGGGATAGATTATTCTCTTTTTAACCCTCCTATCATTTACTCTTAACTTTCCCTGCTTTCCCCTGCACCTCTGTTCAGGGACACGAATTCACAGCACCTGCATCAAGGGGATCAGAGCCTCCTGGAAACAGTCGTACAGACTTGAAGATGAATCATCACTTGAGTTTTGAGGACTGTGTTGGTGAGTTAGAACCAAGACCTGTTGTTTGTTATTAACAGCCTGAATGCTGTTATCCATCCTCCTCTTTCCCTGGTGCAGGTATTATCTGTGAACTCACGGAGGACACCCCTGGCAGCTGCAGGACATAATTACCACATTCCAGAATACCTTTTAGGCATTTGGATCTACGGTTACCTCTTTGGATTGCTCCCCTGTTAACTAACATGTTACCTGCTTGACACAATTGACAGCCGGCTGTGCCAGTGGCAAAAGGACTGCCTCTGGGGGTGTCTCAAAATGAGGTTAATGATGGGCTAGATGAGCTCTCTGGGTGTCTTAGACATCATCTACCTGGGAGCAGAATGTGTGTGAGGCTCTGGTGTGATGACAAGAGGGTCTCGCCACGCAGTCAGATGTACCAAGTGGGCCAATTATTCTTCTAGGTGGATCATGGGGATGGTTTTGCTAATTTTGAATGTAATTAAAACAAAGCAAAGCAAAACAAATCTAGACCACTCTTGCAGCCACAAAAGACCCAGAAGGGAAAGGATTCAGAAGTGAGCGAAGCTGCATTTCCTTCCGGGGTAGAGGCTGTCTTCAGCTTGCTATCCCATGTTCTCACACATGACTGGGACAAGCCACAGGGTAATGAGGTTCAGGTTGAAGCTACAATCTCTGATTGAAGGGACACTTCTTCATGGTTATTCAGATCAATGCACACATTTTACAGATAAGGAAGCAGAGGCCCTGATTGGGAAAATGCTTTTTCTGGGGTACTTGGCTTGTTAGCAGAGGAGTTAAAACATGAACTCATTTCTCCTGAATTCTAGCTGGGGAAGGAGAAATCCTGAGGATCTGCCGACTATCCATTGGACTGGGAGATTCTCACCCACATGTGGATCATCCTGTGGGCAGGAATTATGTTTGCTCATGTCCGTGCCCCAGCACCTGGTGTCTGGACAATGAATGTTTGTTGAATGAATAAATGAATAGATGACTAAATCAATGCTCCATGAATAGTTCAAGGAGGCAGGAGAGTTGGAAGTTTCATCAATTATGAGAAGCCCGAATAGACTTCTGAAGGAGGGGGTTGGCTTTATCTCTTTATTGCCTTATTTTTTCCATCAATTTTGCAATTATATTAAAAGTGTACCATGGAGTCCAAATGTCTACAAATCTCATTATCTCTATAGAGCTGTGCCGTCCAATGTAGAAGCCATTAGCCATACGTGGCTATGAAGCACCTGAAATGTGGCTAGTTTGAATTGTGATGTGCTATAAGTAAGGTTTACACACTCAATTTCAAAAACGGTACAAAAAAAAGAATGTAAAATATCTCATTAATAGTTTTTAAAATGTTGATTACATGTCGAAATGATAATGTTTTGGATATGCTGAGTTGCATATATTATTAAAATTAATTTCTTGATCTTTAAAACCTTTCTAATGTGGCTACTAGAAAAGTTTAAAATTATGCAGATAGCTCACATTTGTAGTTTGCATTGTATTTCTGTCGGATAGCACTGCCATCGAGCATTCAATTTTGTGTTCACTGCACAAGTGGGCTGGATTAAGAAATTATGTATTAACTAAGACTGGATTAAGAAGTTATTTATTTGATAAAGTATCAATTAGTGACTTTTAAGTAAATATCCAAAGGATTACTACTAAGAGTAGCATTTGGTGAACACGTGCCTTCTTAGGTCCGTCCCGTTAGCAAATCTCACCATGTGTCAACAAGAGCCTGAATCTCAGAAAGGTTAAGAGACATGGAACAGGATCAGAAGCCAGGATTGTGGGACTCCAGAGCCTGTTCGCCAAGCCTCTGATTTTCAAACGTGGTGTCCCAAGATAATGGTGCGTTATGTTCAGGACTGAGGTATGCCATAGACAATTTATTACCCACATTTGGTAAAGTCTCAAAGTTTATGATTGCTTCTTTTTATAAGTTAGAGCAGATCCGAGGCTATCACTATGCTATTTCCCTTCCTTAATTGCATTCTGACTTACTTCCTTCAGAAGGGAGAACAGGCAAGGAATTGGGGACCCATGGCAGGGTAACAGATGTGGTATCGCCCCACACCACGCTCTCCCTGGTGACTATGGCTAGGCAAATCAGGCTTCTTTTAACCTTTGAACCCACCAACTTCCTTCCAACCTCAGGGCTTTTGCACTTGCTCTTCTCTCTCCTTGAGTTTAAGTGGAAGGTAATACCCTCAATTTTAGGATTGTGAGTTTTTTCTCAGCCTTTTAATTTCAGCTTAAATGTTACCTTAAATGAGGCCTTCACCCAGTCTAAAGTCAGTCCCATCTGTTAGAAGCTTTTTTTGACCCTTGTTTGTCTTTTCATGCCACTTATTCTAATCTGCAATTATTTTATTCACTTGTTAATTAATGTCAGCTTCACAGGGGCAGGGACAGGTCACTCTTACGTACCAGTCACCTAGCATTAGACGTGGTAGGGAATAGAGAGTCTGTACCTTTTGTCAAATGAATGAATATATGAATGAATGAAGAAGTTGGTGTACCTAAAAATACAGCAGCTGAAATTTTATTTCATCTCCAGAAATGGCCACGGTTTTGCACAGGTAATGGCTGTCTGGGGAAGCAAATGCATTTCTAGATTTTATTCACGTGAGGCCTATTCAGAGAAGGAACATAGGAGGCTGTGGTACGAGTTCTGACCAGTCTGAGGTCGCACCTGTGAAAGAATGACTGGGTTGGACCTGGTGGGAAAAATGAGGTTTGATGCACTGGAGTTCATCTCTGTATGCAAACACAAAATAGCTGTTGTAAAACCCCTGGGTCCACTACTTCTTTAAAGTTAAGAATGTCCCCAATAAATCAGGTGGCTGGAATATTTTTGTCCTACATTCAATGCGTTTCATAGTATCACTCACTATTTTGAGGGACACACTAGTAGTAGTCCTTTGCTTAATTTAACATAATTTACCCCCCATTTCCTCCTAAATGTGGTGCAAGGGACTTTCAAAAAATGAAAAGAAGTAAGTTTTGTTTTGAGAATTGAATCTAAAAACTTTTCAATGTACTTTAAGATGAAAGAAGCCACCTTGCAGTTTTGCAAAGTCAGGATTGGGAAACAGCAGAGCAAGACAGGGAATGTTTCTGGGTGATCTGGGGTCAGTGCAGGGATGTCCCATATAGACTGTTTTTTACAGGTAGTGGCTTTTCCAAGAAGACAAATGGGCCCTATCAAGACGCTCTTCCTGCCTGAGTTCAGGGAAGTTCCAGGTGGGATTTAGTGACAGTGCGCAGGGAGCAGCCTCAGAGTGTTCAAGTCTAGGACGCTTGGCTGGCTGGCACACGCTTTAGCCTCCTGTAGACGTCACACACACAGCCCCTTGCCCGCTGCTCTTGGCTGGAAGGAGAGCCAAACTTGACTGCTTCTAGGGTGGCACTGTTGAGCCAAGCTCCTGTCACTGCCCTTAGTTCCAGGGGGAAACAGCTTCTACTAAAGACAAGCCAGAGGGGACACAGACCACCTCTGGGTTACTTCTCAGGAGTTGCCAGCTTATTTTAACCCAGACTGGTCTGAAATTAATATCCCATCATTCCAGTTTGCAAGACCATCCAGCGCTAGATCAATGTGACGCCAATAGAATTTCACAGCGCTTACAATAAAGACTCTGAGTTTTGTACAAGTGCACACAGAAAAAGGAAAAAGATGAAGAGATGAAGCCACAGATCCCCAAGCCAGTTGTCAAAGGGAAAAAGCCTTTATGCCAGAGACAGGAGCTAAGCCAATCCTTTTTGGTTCTTTTAAAGTGAAGGTGGGTTTGAGCAGAGAAAATCCTATTGTGTTGAATGATTCTGTCGGGAGAGAGGTAGACACTTTGGAATATAAATGAGTGTTAGAGAGAAGGAGAATTAAGATCCACCCTCATCCGTGTATTATGGGCTTCATGTGTGATGAGCATGCGTGTTTCCAGATTAACCCCAGCCTGCCAGGGCCTGTTTAATGGTATTATTATTAATAGCATCTTTGATCACAGTGTGTGTTTACCGTACTTGTCTGGGAGGCCTCTTAGCTGATTGATGGTGGGGCCCGGCTCGAGTACATGGGGTGTCCTGGGAGGAAAGCAGGTGACTTTCAGTCCACAGAGACTTAGGATCCCTTGCTGTGGGGTTGGGATGGGAGATCGGGTGGGGAAACTTGGGATGTGAAGGAGGAGACAGTCTACAGAGGAATGGATAATTCTTGAGATTATTCTGGGTCCAGGTTCAGTGCTGAATTTGGAAAAAAAGCAGTTATTTTTGGAAATTGACTATGAAGGGAAACTGGATAAGGGTATAAATGTGGGGAGAAGAAAGAGGCTAGTAGTCACAAGAAGAAATTGTGAGGTCATGAGTGGGAGAGAGAGAGAGAGAGAGAGAGAGAGAAAGTAGAGGTGTGAAGAAAGAAATGTTTGGTAGGAAGAAAGCTAGTTGACAGAAAGGTCACACGGTGGAAGGAGCATGGCTGTGAACAGCTCTGCCCCTGTTCTGCCCCTGCCTACATTCCTGGTGGCTTATGCAGGGAAAAGGGGGACAAGAATGGGAAGAGTCTACAGGCACTGAGAACCATCCTTCTCTCCTCACCCTCTCCTTTGTGACTTCTCTTTTTTTGCTTCCTTTTTCTTCTCTTCCTTTACTTCCAGGTTCAAACATTTTGTTGAAGTTGGGCCTGAGCATTAGAACTACCTGTTTGTATGCAGGCAAGTTCTTCAGTGCCGCTGCTTGTGAGAGTCCCGATGTGCATGGTGGAAATGCACCACTTGTGCATGCCAGAGACTCTGTCCTTCAGAATGTGCACACCAGTCAGAGGCAATTGGAGGCACAAATTATCTGTGTTGTTAAACAAGGTATGAGTGTATGTGTGTGTGAATAATATTCAAAAAACAGTACTACAAGACATGAAATGTAATTCAAAATGTGCAATAAAATAGCAAAAGTTCGATGAGAGTTTTCCTTCCTTTCTAGTCACTTTGTGAGAATTGCTCAATTAATGTCTTGGGAGTGGAGCAGTCTGGGCATGCAGGGAGGAGAGCGCAATCCCTCTTCTGAGATGCAGGACTCAGGGAGGATTTTTGTTTTCCCTAGAAAAAAGGCCAAATGTAGTTATTCTGAGTAACGTAAACAAAAACATTACATGTTATTGCTTAACATTGCTCTGCATCTGAAATAATAAACCCCAATATACCATTCTTTGAAGAATCATCTGTACTTCTTGCTTTTTATCATGGAAGACCTTGACATCTGGTTACAAGGAGTGCAAAGGAAGGTGAGTTAAATTAACCAATTGACCAACCAATCAATCAACCGACCAAAATAAAGGAATATGGAGATTTGAAATGCATCTAATGTCAGTTGAATTGTGAAGCGTTCTGCTAACACAGTCTCACTCCTTTCATGGGTGAGAGGTGTGCCTACCATCTACCCAGACACTGAGAAGTTCCAGGTGGTGGAGAAGTTGACAAGATTTCCCCATGCACTTAGGCAAGGGCAGGGTGTCCCTTAGCTCACTGGAGCAGATGGCTTTGTACAAGCTCTTTAGGACAGCCCATGTGCTGGTTTCAGCTCAGATCACTGAACTGGAAACATGCCTGTCCACAGAGACACTCACCTTGGATGGTAGTCATCTGTCTTTTTTGCCTTTTACATCTCTCCTCTTTTCTGATGTTTTGCCCTTGAATAAGACTTCTGAGTGGCCTAGTTGTTGAAGCAGATGGACTGGTGGTTGCCTGGACTCTCCAAACAGTAGGCCCTCTGCTTTTTTTTTTTTTTTGGTAACCAGCTTTAGCTGTAAAGTGACTGTTAACTTGTACCCTGACTGCATCACAATGTGAAATAAAGATGGCAGGGGCTGTGAGGATGTCTTCCTGACAATTGTACTTTTGTGAGCCAGGCCAAGAAGAGCTCAAAGCTCTCAGAAATTTCAGCATTTCTGACTATGGGAACCATTTTTACAGGGACTTTTTACAACTGAGAAGACTTTAATTTAGAGAGAAGTCAGTTATTGGGAAGCAATGCTCACTTTTAGCATGAAGATGCTTCACTATCGTGAAAATGTGGTTGGGATTCCTGCTTTTTCTCCTCCCTCCCTCCCACCTGCAGGCCCTGGCTGCAAATCCCCTTGTAATTATCCCCATCACCAAAGCCTGGAAGGCTCACCTTCCACAACAGGGGATATTAGAAGGGCTAAATGTCTCCCACCACACAGGGAGAAATGTTCCTTTGTTTGCACAGGAAGTTTTCTCATCCACAGATTATGTCCTCCTGTGACTGTGCCATGATCGGAAGAGAGAGAGATTTTCACGTCCCCTGTGACTGACTGTTGTGGAAAACACAGTAATATCAGGGTTTAGGTTGGGGAGGTCAGAGTTTCAGAAGATTGCGAGGTGGTCTCTTTACCACCAAAAGGTAGTATAACCATTTTCCGGGGTTACAGAGGGTGGGGGAGGAAGACACGCTGCCTAGAGGGTGCTGTTGTGTTAGGGGCCACCCCTCTGGTCTTTGCAAATCCTCCTCTGGCGTGGTTGGGCATGTGTACTGGGCAAGCCAGTCCCTGGGGAGAAAAATGGCACTGGCAACCCAGTTTGCTCCAAGCCAGTGTCCCATTTGGACATTCTGCTGATCTAATGTGGTATTTTCCAGGCCTATCCCTTAGGGACATCAGAGTTAGGATGGAAAACACCTATTGGTTCTGCTTGCTTAGGTATCTATGCTAATATAACCTGAAGTTCTTTTAATTTGAGGCTTTTAAAATACAACAAAATGATTAGTGGCAAATGGCTAAATGGTTTTGAACCCAGAGGTAGTGTCACCATTCCCAGGCAGCCTCAAGAGTTGACCTGGGACATGCAGCCCAGTGTGGTATATCCCTGATGTACCACGTCCTGATATTTAAAATGATATTCTCTTTTCAGGGCTTCTTAGAAATCCCATTCTCAGTGGCTCGAAGTTCAGTTCTTAAAGTAAAGGCTCTGATTGGTCCACTCAGTGTCGGTGCAGTTTCTATTCCTTACTGCTGTTCACCAAATCTGCATGATATAAAAATGAACACCACATGGTAGAGAAGAAAGAGAAGGGTATCGTCTGAGCTGAGCTGTGGTTACCCCAACCTGCTAGTGGTGTGAACTTCAGCGATTATCTCTTTGAACATTGGGCTTTTATGTGTAATATTTAACTTGTAAGGTTCTTGATAAAAATAAGGAAGCTAGCATATTTCCTGATATGTTTTAAGCACTAACAAACATGGTTTTATTAGCACTACCACAGGTAAAGGAGAATAACGTAGTAGCTGGCACGTAGTGGACATTCACTAAATGCTACTATTCCTTTATCCTGTTTATTTACTTTGCAGGAGTTATCACAGACTGTAATTATTTTTTTTAATGTGTGTTTATTTATTTCTCAGGTCATCCCCACTTGAAGGTAAGCTCCATGAGGAGGTTGTGATTTGTTGGCTGCTGTGTCTCCAGAACACAGCTCAAGGCTTGACACATAGGCGTCCCTCAGTAGATATTTGCTGAATGGATAAATGTACTTTCTCTATTTTCCTTAATAAAATAACAATCTGCAAGAACATGTGATGAAGCTCTCCTCTACAATGCCCCCTCATAGGCGTGCCAGGAGGTTGTGTGAAAATGCTGTGCACTTGGCACTGCCGGCGGGGTTGTTACTCTGGGGCTTTCTACCAGGGACAGGAGGGAGTCTCTTTAGGGTTGGAGGCTGCCTGGAAGCCTTTCTCCCACTTCCCAATGGGGCTGTTGTGTGTTTTTTGGAGTCTTGATCCGAGGTTGGGCTTGGCAGGGCCTTACTGTTGAAATATTCCAGACAGACACTGTAAGTCTGTGCTCTCCAATAAGGTCGCTACATGTGGCCATTGAGCACTGGTGGGGTTAGTCCAAATTGAGGTGGGCTAAAAGTGTGAAATACACAAGGAATTTTGAAGACTTTGTATGAAAAAAGGAGAGTAAAATATTTCATTAATAATTTTTAATATCGATTACATTTGAAATGATATTTTGGATATATTGGGTTAAATAATATCTATTATTAAACCAGTTCTACTTTTTTCTTCTTACTTTTTAAAATGTGGCCACTAGAAAATTTAAAATGACATGTGTGGTTCACATCTGTGCTCACATTATATTTCACTCGGCCAACTCTGGAAGGGGACACTTTCAGAGCAAAACAGAGGAAAGAGCAGTGCACCAGGCATCCAGAGCTGGTCTCAGTCTTGCTTCTGCACTGATCAATACGTGATCTTGAACGAGACACCTGACCATTCTGCACCTTAGGTCTTTATGGGAAAGTCCCTTTAGAGGCTCTGATACCTAAGAAGCAAACAGCAGTGTTAGAGCACTCTGTGATTTCAGATACTAATTGTCTTATTTTCATTACTAAAGCCACTTGGAGGATGTCTGAGGTGCAGGCAGCCACACCTTCCTGATTCTGAGAAGAATGTACTGAGGTCTCCTTCCATCTGCACCAGGCTCACTCTTTGAGGGAAAAACATAGAGTGCAACAAGCAAGGCAGGAAAATTCTACCTTTTGGGGCTAACAAAACTACAATTTTAATGAAATACACTGATAAACTGTACAACTCTCATCCTTAATGCCTCTGCCCCCCTTATGAAGTTGATGTTATTTTTAACCACCCTGGAGCATTCAGAAAAACATCAAGGTCAGTACTTGGACATAGTGGGCACACAA
Source organism: Indri indri (assembly GCA_004363605.1). Taxonomy (NCBI): domain Eukaryota; kingdom Metazoa; phylum Chordata; class Mammalia; order Primates; family Indriidae; genus Indri; species Indri indri. The sequence goes on along the minus strand of RJWJ010003177.1, from coordinate 16,258 downwards.
TAAAATTTAACAGAATGACCTATTGACCTGGGAAACAGAGACTTTCTGTGTGTTAGGGCCTCTGAGAAACTTTCTTTCCCATAATCCCTGCGGGGAAGGAATCAGAACTCTGATGATGTAGCTTATCTAATTTAGATGGTGTCTATTTAATTTAGCTTGTGTCTTTCTAATTTATATTATGAGCCCTCTTGACTGAAATTGAGTCTCCCTTAATGTTCTGTGCAGTGTCTACTGTATTTTCTAAGGTCAGATAATGTGAACAATGAGAAACATCTTAGATTCTTGATGTGTTTTCTGGTTAATGTCAAAGTTCTTCTTTGGAGGAAAATCTCCTTCAGAAGTTTGGGACTTTTAAGTTCTGTCCACATGTCTCTCAAACACTTGAGAAAAAGTTGAAAATTCAGGGACCCACTACTTATAAATATTTGGATAGAATTTATAAATGTATGATAGAATATTTTTATTTTAAAAATCCAGCTATTTGGCATGTGTGAACATGGTCTTACATACTGATATTTCTTTTCCTTACCTATGTAATTACAAAGCTGTTTCATTGAGTGCATCGGTCTTCTGGTACATAAAAGTCAGGTCCCTACTATTGCATGCATTCCCACTCCCTGTGAGTGTATAGAAGAACCTGCACATTACATTTCCATGCATTATTTAATTCCTCTTTTTTTTTTTTTTTTCTCCAGTGTGGTGTGAGAGAACAGATGTGGGCTCTGGAATCTGTGCTCTGCTGTGTAATTTGGTGGCCTTGGGAAAATTATTTATCTCTTTGAGCCTCAGTTTCCTTAGCTCACTTTAGGGTAAATTATATCCAGCTAGCTTAGTTGTTTCAGGATTAAATTAGATCATCTCCACATAATTTCCAGAACTCAGTGACAGGCTTTCTCATAAAAAGCTAAGTTTAAAAGGACAAATTTGACTTTTTGCAAATTGATAGATATGCCAGACTGAAGCTACTCAGTACTTCTCTGCCCACTCAGAGGATAAATATTTTGCAGTGAATTTTTAATATCTCTACAAAATATTTACTCATGCATTTTTGATTTTCCATGCCTCCTTTGCAAATGGGGGAAACTGAGTCACTTGATGATTAGAGCACAATTGCTCTCAGTTTAGGCTGCCATGCTCTTTTGTCAGAGTAACTCAAGTATGACGATGCTGACCTTTCCTCGACAATGAGGAATCCACCCATTGTCCACCCTCTACTTTAATATCCCCCAATAGAAACAGGAGTCCTAATGCCCAGATCACTTCTTTGATAATTAATGAGCACCAGCGTGTGCCCGGCATTGGAAAGGTTTCAGAGAAAACTAATAGAGGGTCCCTGTTCTCAAAAACTTTGAAATCTATTGGGTGAGTCAGGGCACATAAATACACGTAAAACAGCAACGAGGCAAAGCCAGTTGACATACTTGTTGAATTCCCTCCGTGTGTGAAGGCATATATTAATGTTTTGTGATTGACACAGCGATCAGAGGTACAGGACTCAGAGAAGGGAGGGTTTGCTGAGTGCTGCAGGAGTCAGGACAGTTTTCTGGGGGTAATGTAAGGCTGGAGTTCTGAGCTCTTCCTGAGCACCAGCATTCCTGAGCCCTACCTCCTGGGATTCTCAGTCAGCAGGGCTGAGGCAGGGCCTGAGATTCTGCGTTTCTAATGAGCTTCCAGGAGATGCTGATGCTCATTGTCCTTGGGCCACACTTGCGTTGTAAGGCTAAGGGATGAGTTGTGTCTAGCTCTGGAAGGAGAATTGAGGAGAGTGTGTCCCCTGGTGCCTGGGTATTTCTGGCTTTTGCCTCCCTCATGCCCTTTACCTGGGGTTCCCCGCCACGGCGGTTGGCCAGTGCCACGTGGTTTCACCCAATAGTGAAGCAATGTGTTGCATCTGCTCTTTATTCAGAAAGAGAAAATTCCTACCTTGCCATAATGCCTTGTTGCTCTGTCTTCCCTTTCTCAAAATATCTGAATTCGAACACGAACTTTGCCTCTCTGCTTTCATCCCATCCCCATCCCCACCTCCACTCACACCCAACTCTTATTTTGGCAGCAATGAAGTTGCTGGGCTTCCTCTATTAAAGAACTTTTAAAAGGCTTAAAGACAAATAATCCCACAAATTACAATTACTGGTGTTTATCCTAGTAAAACCCAATATCCTGTTGCTTTGTTGACAGCAGGGCCCAGCCAACTACTGGGTTAGCAGAGCCGGTGGAGTTAAAAGGAGGGCCTGGTTGAGACGCCTCACCATGGAAGGACAGAGGCATGTACAGTCGGATATTTAACACTCCTCAGCAATGATGGGAGTTTTATTCTCTCCCTGGCAAGGAGCACAGCCCCTTTACTGCGGTGTTTCAAGTTCGCCTCCAGTGCTATCTGATAGAAGTGCTTTTATCCCCCGAAGATACAGTACAAAATACAAATCATCATTGGTTTTATCTCAGCTGGGGCTGCTGCTTCTCCAAACGCGTTTGCACTGTGCAACTGCCCGTCAGACCCATTTTCATCCCTCACCCTGCTCCTTGACGATCGCTGGGTTTAAGGCCTTTCTTCTGTTCTTTGTTCCTTTAACTCAGCGAAGTAAACAGCAGGATTGATCTTACACTGCATTTTGGTATTGTTCCAAGTACTCATCAATAGACACGGCTGGGAATGCACTGACTGGAAAGGAAGGGCAGATGGAAATGCACTTCTCGTTCTTTGTGTCTTTTAGTGTGCAGCGGAATGTCCCTAATCTGAGGGCTGCTGCAGTGGCTGCCGATCGACATGCAGATTCATCATCAAACGATGAGTCCCATATTAGTTCTAAGGGAAATCTTTAAAGGTATCAGGGAGGAAGAGAGAGAGCGAGAGAGAGAAGGAAAAAATAATGAAAAGGAGCTTTTCTTCACTACGTCTTACATCCAGGTCATTGCAATGTCTTGAGAAAGAGGAAGGGGGCTACACAGCTGTTATGTTGTATTTCTTTTTGCATTGCATCTGTTCACAGGTGCACAAAGAAGTGACATGCTCTGCTTGGAGAATATTGTAAAAACAAGGCAATTTAAGTTAAGGGTGACTTAAAATCGGTGATGGTGGCCTAAAAATGAGAAAAAGTATGGCAAAGGATGAGCTTTTCATGGTTATTTTCTTTTTGCTTTGTCATTTTCTTCTCAATTATTTGAAAAAAAAAATCCTAACTGGGCTATTTTATGGATATTGTTTTTTGTTAAGAGAAACCAACAATATTTCAACTTGTAAACTTTTTTTGAACAATGTGTGGCTAAGCTGAATTGGAGACTGAAAGGTGCTGCTTTTGTGGGTCACACATTAGCCTGCTATATTGGAAGATGAAAGCTAGTTGGCTAATTGGACCTTTGGATTTGTTTTATTGAAGGTCTATCAGCTATTATAATTCCTTTAGGTATTTTTGAGAGATAATAGGTTGAAGGGGGAGTTTAAAGAAAGAATTATCTTGTTTTGAATTTTCTCAACAGTGGTACACATTGGCCTGCCTATCAGATGGCAGGTGCAGAGATAGTGTGACCTCACCTTGATTATATGGAAAACATCCCTGCTTTGAAAAAGGTCCTGCATTTTGGGCAATTAGGAAATCTTACATCATCCCTACCTCAGCATTAAGAAAGTAAAGTTTCTGTTTCATTTCCATTAATGGATCATGAGAGTTACTTTTTCTATAATGTTTTTCCTCAACACTCACCACCTCCCACAGTGTCCTACTTAATTCCACCTTCCCTGTGACATTGGTCATACCCTCCTTTGTTCTGGAAATGTACTTAGTACCTGTTTTATCATACACATATTGTCTATTTTTGTTATCTAAGTTTGCACTGACCAGTTTATAGATTGTGTTTTTTGATATACTTATAAAAATATTACAATTACCAATAATCTGTAAACTTCTCCTGTGTGGAACTATATAGGTGCTAAGTTGTCCCCTGTAACATGGCAATACCTCCTGTCTTTCCAATTAAATGTGCAATGTACATCACTGGCAGCCACTTGTGCAAATCTGAACAGTGCAGTGTTAGAGAACAGTTGTATGTTTAAATACAATGAAGTGACCCAGTCACTAAGACATTGGAATGGGAAAAAAAATCTCCACAATACTTAACATACTACAAAAACTTTCAAAAAATGAAATAATGTATAAAAAGGTAGAATATAAAATCAAAACCAAGCAAATTAAATTATACATATCAAGGAAATTTAAGTAGTTTAAGGTTAAAAAAAGATGAATTAATTTTTTTTTGCATCCACAGTGGATCGATAAAGCTGACTGAAAAAAATATGGCAAAACCATGAAAAAGATCCTCTCATATCAACCTTGATAAGACAATGCTGCTGTGGTTCCATTGGCAATGCGCAAAAAGAACATGTCTGGATTGACCTGTGGTGGACAAGGAAAATGTTTCTTTGATGCTCTTGGAACAGATGGTATCTTTGATTTATACTTTCCTGATTAAATGATATCAGACAGGAAGTGGATTAAAAAACTGACATTTGAGACCCTTGGCAACAGTGGCAGAGTGGGTGGCATGGCAGATACCCTCTGCAATGAGGAGGGGCTAGCTAACAAGCAAGATCACACTGGTGCATTCTGATTGACTGTTGGCTAACCTCTTTAAGAGATGTGGATGGTTTTTCTGCAAATAAGTTTACTTATGTAAATGAGTCCACATTTAGTTTAAACATCAGTTTACATTAAAACTATTTTAAACTATATTTCAACTAGCTATTTTTAAATTCATGTTTTGAGGTATATGTGACCTTCCTCCCCCGATTTTCTCAAATATTGAAGCTCTCTGGGAAGCAACTGTTTATGTGTTTGCCTGTGAGCTTCTGAAGGAAAGAGATCCTTTTTTATTCAACTTTGTTTTCCTAGTCCATAGCACAGAGTAAGTGCTCATAAATGTTTATTAAATGAATGTTTGAATGAATAAATAAATAGATGAATTAAGATCTCGTAGCTTAGATGACCTTGGCCAAAGTTATTTATCACAGAACTAGAAAAGAATCCAGCCCTCTGCTTCCAACTCTTCCTGAAAATTCCAGGCATCTGTGTTGTCTCCCCACCACTGAGACAGTGGGATTATTTTGGGATTCCTGGTCCACCTTTAATCTGCTTTCCCTGGGAACTGCCTGTGCTCCTAGTCTTTGTTGAAAGGATTTAGGAGTTGGGATATTGACAGCCAAAGTTGTTTGATAGGAGGACAAAAACACAATGGCATTCCCATGGGAGTAGCCTAATCAAGTTAATAGTGAAGAGGAGAATAAAAGCCCAAGGGTATCTGCTGATGGGGTCCCCAGAACCACCCTGAATCTAGAAACACTGAGACCAGATCCTACTGGTTCTACCTCCCACTTCTACTCCACTTCTTGCCCTCAGATTTCAGATCTCATTTTTTAAATATCTACTCCCTTGCCCCCAAACCTTATACCATTAATTGGGCTAATATAAGTGTTTCTTGAAATAAAATTGTATTCATATTTCTAAATAAGACCCCTTGGCCATCTAAATAATCACATCTGAAAATCCTCTATTTTGTAGGTTTCCCCTAGAGAGATGCTGTGTTCAAGTGAAAGAAATCTGTGTTCCCTGGAGTTGCTCTCTGCTACTCTTCTCCCTATCTAAGGGAAGCTACAGCATAGAGAATAACTTTTCTTTTGTATTAGGAAATAAGATGGGAGCAAAATATCAGTTAATTAGATTTTGGAGCTGAAAAGCAATAGACAGACAAGTTTCCACTAATTAGCATCTTTAAGAACTCATGTTTTGGCTCCTGGAATGTTAGCTCTTCTCATTCAACACTGCTAATTGGTGTGGTCCCTCTGGTCCAGACAATACTGTTGTCAGTGGCCATGTAGCACGAGCAACATCAAGTCATGTACGGAAACTGTGACTACATGGCCATGTGCAAGGGAGAACATCTAGATGATTAATGCAAAGTCCAGACTTTGGAAAGTCTTTCTTCCACTAAAGCACTTCCACAAACCTGGTCAAGAATATGTTCATTTGGGCCAGTTAGTGTTGCTGGGTTTAATGGGAACCATATTACTATCTCTCCTATATTGCTTAAGGTGCAGACTAAGCTACCAGATCAAAGAGACTCCTAAGTACAGTGGATTAACCATGATAGACATTCATTTCTCTGTAACTCAACAATCAGAGACCCAGGACTTGCTAGAGTGCAGCTAGAGTGCAGTGGGGTTTCCAAGACTGGGTTCAAAGTGGATGCTCCTGATTGACATGTCCAGTCCATAGGAGATGGGGAGGGGAGGGAGGAAGGACAAGAGGAGTGCATGTCCATTATCCATCCTGAGGATAGGATGTATCATTTCCACTCACCTGTCATCAGGAGAACACAGTCACATGGTCACACCCAGTTGCAAGAATGTCTGAGAAGTGTACTGTTTTGCCAGGCAGCCATGGCAAAAACTCCAGAGCTAAACTCCAGCTAAAACTCCAGAGTTTTATTATTAAATAAAAACCAGGAAATGGATATTGATGGATAATTAGCAACGTCTGTCACATTCCTCAGACTCACTCCTTCCTCACAATCTACAAACCCCAAACCCATTCAGCAGGAAAATGTAAACCCTTTCTTAGGAAGTCACAAGGGAACTGAGCTGGGGATCTGGCGAGTCAGTAGAAATCTATGGAAATCGGTGGAGAGACAATTCCAAGTGTGGTTGTGAACAGTCTCTCCACCTTCCTTGTGTGTCAGTCAACCAGCCACAGACTGGCAGAGCATCAGGGGCTGCCAACAGCTGGCGTATGGACATTCTCTGTGCCTTCTTAGGGAAGCTGTCACCCAACTCTGCTTGAATCTCTATTCTAAGGTTTACTCTGTGCTTCCAAGTATAGATATTTACATTGTGAGAATAAGTTTTTTAAAAAATATAAAAAATATATATTTTTTACTAAGTTATCTGCCGCTCCCTTTGTACTCCATAAACAAGAGGAGAGAGGATGAGAAAACAGAAATCGTCTCTCTTCTTTATGTATTGTGAAGTTTGGAACATAAAACATAGATCCTTGGTTTACACATGAAATTGTTGTATATGGCATATACTGGGATGTAAAGGATTTAAAATATCTGGAAACTTTCTGGAAATCCCCTATTTTTCATAAAATTACCTTAGATTCTTCAGAAAAATTTTCTTTACTAAATTGTATGATTTTAAAAGGACCCGTGGGTTTCTTATGGTGTGGTTTCTCATACCTCCACATCTCCCTGGTATTCCATCTATATAGTACATGTTATTAATATTGTTTTCTCTTAAATTACAGTGTATTTTTGTTAAATATATGTTTTGTTTCCTTTATTTGACTAATTCTCCTTGAGGAGAATATCCACTTACTGTTCTTCTCTGTGCCCCTCAGCAAACAAACACTACCCTTTCGGTCCAACAGGTATACCATAAATGCTTTTTGGATGAATGAATGAAGTAAGCAAGCAGAGATTTAGGCTTCATTCAGACACAACCTCCTCAGAGAGGCCTTCCCTGACCACCCTGTCTAGTCTAGCACGTGGGTCCCCTCAACCTACATTAATTTTCTTCACAGAACTTTCTTTTTAAAATTTATTTTCAAAATTGATAAAGGTTGTATATATTTGTCATGTACAATGTGTTGTTCTGAAATTTGTGTATATTGTGGAATAGCTAAATTGACCTAATTATTAATAACATATGCATTACCTTACATACTTATTTTTTGTGTGGAGAAACACTTAAAATCTATTCTCATAGCCATTTTCAAGAATAAAATACACAGTTATTACTGTTGTCACCAGGTTGTACAATAGAGCTGTTGCATTTACCCTTTCTCTCTAACTAAAATTTTGAACCCTTTGGCCAGCATCTCCACTCTCCCCCATCCTCAAGCCCTGGTAACCACCATTCTGCTCTCTGCTTCTTCATTGTAATTTCCACTGTCCAACACGAGCCCATTCATAGGTTTATTATTAGCGTCTGTCTCCACTGCTAGAGACTATGCTCCATGAAGTCAAAGAGTTTCTTTTGTTCCCTGCTGTATCTCGGCCTTTCCAACAGTGACTGGCTCAATTCACACTTACTGAAAAAATGAATGATTGCTTATAATGAGATAAAGACAATTTTACTCATCAAAGTTACCTTGGAAGCTTCCATTTATGTATTTCAAAAAGAGACTTTTATCAGTCATTGGGGGCTGGGGAGGGGGTTTGAGACACCCAAGAACCTTCTAAAGAGGCAGTTCTACTTGTGGAAGGGTTGATAATGGGCTGAGTGATGCAAGCTTGGGGCTATGAGCTGGCACAGCTCGCTTTCCCTGCATGGTACGGGGGAAGAGGAACTTGAAGGCCTTGCAAGTGATGTGGAAGGAGAAAGCACTGACGGGGAGGCTGGCTGCTAAGTCAGAGAAGAGGAGAAAGAGAGAAGCCTTCTTATGATGCAGCTGAGGAGGGGTGTGGGGAAAATAAAATGCCTAATATAGAGTTTAATAGGATGCTATGTGCAACCCTGTAAGTACCTCCATGAAGTCTCCCTGTTCTGCAGAAAAAACAAACCTACGAAAACCCCCCAATGCTCACAATTATTGTATTTTTCTTGGAAACTGGTAAGTGGGCTGAGTTCTGCCTCTGGGTGGGGCTGAGGCAGCTAGGGCCCTGGCTAAGGTGATGGGAAGATGTCTGACAGCTGTCTGTGTTACACCAAACATACCCTACATGGAGACAGCCCGTCACATAGGTGTCCTGCTTCCCCTATCACACTGTGAGCTCCTTACAGTCAGGGCATGCACCTCCATCTTTCTCTGGAGCTCTTTCCCTTCCAGGGAGAATATACAGTGGTCTGGGAATAATGTTTACTCAGTGTATGCTAATTGTATTAGTCAGCTGCTGCTGCATAACCAACAACCACCAAGTCTCAGTGGCATTCACAGTAGGCATTCATTTCTTACCATCTGCACATTGTCCTGGGGGGTACTAGGCTGAGCTTGTGTGGGTAGCTCTGCTTCCAGCTGTAGGTCCAGCTGGGCTTAGCACCTCGCTGTGGCAGGGACTCTGTTCTGCTTTACGTGGATTTATTTTGGGGTTCAGCCTGAAGGGACAGCATCTACTTGAAGCATTTTCAATTGTAACGGCAGAGTCATAAGAGGACAAGCAGATCACAAGGTGCCTCTCCAAGATTAGGCTGCAAACTGGCAAACTCTTATTTTTGCCCACACTGCCTTGGCTAAAGTATCACAAGTCAAGCTTGGGGTCAAGGGGTGGCCTCTGCTTGTGTAGGAGGAACCACAAAGGTTGTGGACACAGGAAAAATGAAGACTTAGGACCAATAATCTAATATTTTCATATGAACTGACTAATGTGATGCCGACAGCTGGGCCAGAGAATGAGTCCCTGCCCTGCAGGTGCTAGTGTGGCTGTGATATGGGGGCCTTGGAGGGAGTTCTTTTGTTTTTCTTTTTTGTGAAAGTGGCCATTAAAGTTAAAAACCTCATTTTTGTAATAGAATGCACACAACAGTACACATATTGACTTATGTTTTTAGTCAATATCAAGATTTATTGTCTCCCGAGTTAAATAAATCGTGATATTGACCCCATCATAAGCCAATATCTGCCTAATGCATTTTTTTAGAAGTATTTTGTATTCATTTATATTAATAAGACACAAGCAATCATTCACAGTGTTACTTTGTTTTCCCTTTTTGGCTCTTTCTCCTTTGTTATTTTCTCATCAGTCCTGGTAATTAGCCCCGGGTTAACGTACAAGTTACTGAAATAGTATGTGATGCAGGAAAGAGAGTCCCTGTGGGCACCTGCCCATTGTAAAGCCGGGATTTGCTTCCATAGAGAACTAACTATGCCTTCTCTGCTTCCGGGTGGTGGAAATGAATTTTGTCGTCTTCAGAAGTTGTTCTTCCCTCGGGTTCCTCTCCTCTGTGATGCTCCTATATCCAATTCCTTTGGGTCAGCTGGGACATGGGGTGAGGGGGCAAGGCAGGAAGGGACCATAAGCAAGGATTCCTCAGTTGTCCTTGAATTGTTTCTTCTGGTTTTCTTTCCTGCTGTTTTATTCCTGATTTCTTTGTGTTTTTCTTTCTTTCTATTTTGTAGCTGGCATTTACATTTTCTGGAGGAGTGGAAAAAATGTATTTCTTTAATACTGAATTCCATTTATCTCCATAAATTGGTTAGGGTATATGATCTAAAGGACTCAGCTGTTTTTAAAATAGGTTTATTCCTTTCCTTGAAGATTATTTCCACACAGCATAGACGAGTTAGAAGGAGACTCATTTTGTAGACCTCGGTGAGAGCTCTGCATTTGCAGGGCATCATTTCAGATGTGGAGTTTTCGAACAAATAAATTAAATTTATATGTATCACCTAAATTATTTTGAATTCATGGTTCAGTGAAGAGTTCAGATCCTAATCAAATATGTGCTTTGCATGGGAGCTACCCCCCTTCTCAATACTAACATGCAGTTCTGTTTACAGTGTTGACTAGACCAGGGGTAGGGCGGGGGAGACAGCTTTTGTGGGAATTTGCCCTCGTTGTCTGTGGTTGGGCCTGTGTTCAATGTACAGTTTTACCACAATAAAAATTTTCCAGAAAGGTGATTGAGAGAAGAGCTTTTCAAACAGTTCTCACTCTTTATAAACAACAGGACTCCCCTTCTACCCTCAAAAATTTTTAAAAGGGAATGAACTATACAATGTCCCTCTTGTCTTTCTTACCATCCATCAAAACGCCACCATTGTGCAAGGCCCGGTGGAGCTTTCCCCCTCCAGGAACGCTCCCTGGCTCTCCTCCCACACTCTTCCTCTTCCTTGCTCAGACCCCTGCAGAGCGTATGGTCTCTATCACATAATCAGCCCCTGACTTGGGGTTGGTTTCATTTTCCTGTTGTTTTTGGTGTCAACCTTGTCTTCACATGAGACTGTGAACTATAGGAGGCCAACGACAGAGTTATTCACTTCTTTAAAAATGGGAGCTGAGAAAATGATGATGATGATGATGTCGGTGACGACTGCCTCTGACATTCATGACTTCTCACTATATACCAGATACTGTTGTAAGTCCTTTAAATAGATTAACCCGTTTAATCCCCACAACAACCCTAGCAGTCATTATCCCTACCTTACAGATGAGGAAACGAGATGCAGAGAAGTTAAGCAGCTTGCCTAGGGTGAGAGGCAGACCAGCACTCAAAAACGGGCTACCAGATTCCAAAGCCCACGCTCTTAACCACAGTGCCAGTCTTGATGACTGTTGGAATAGGCCATGGAGTTCTTGCTTGAACATGAAGGAGATGAAGGTTGAGCCAGCACTGCTAGTCCATTCCGGGGATGGGAGGCTACGAGAGTACAGAATAAAGTCAGGCTGGGAGAAGAGAACAAGACCTGAGGGTCTTTTATGAGATTTCTTCTAGTGCTGCCCTTAAGTGTCATGCTCAGAGGGGATGGCTCAGGAATTTCAGAAGCGATAAAGCATGAAAGATATGAGCAGTTTTTCACTCCAAACAGCTGTTACCGGAGGATCCCTGTTCAGGGATGCTGCGTCCCGATCCGTGCTGTGGCACCTCCTAGCTCATAAGGCAGAATGCTTTGTCAAAGAAGCAAACGTACCCTTTCCCAGCCTGGTCACTGCCCACGCGGCATCAGCTGTGTATTGGAGTTGTGGAGAACGTGATCTGTGCCATTCTCAACCCTGTCTGTGCTGGAGGTGCCACCCTCTATACCAAAGAATGGGGACCTCTGAGGACCTACTATTTAGACTTAGTGCACACAAAACAGGTTTCAACCTATGTCACATTTCCACATAGATTTATGCTTTGCTGCTGCATGTTTTTCCCCCTTTCTTTCACAAAATTAAGATAATACCATTTGGTCATGCTGACATTTTGCCTGAACACACATCTCCTGTTTGGTTTTCCAGTGGCTAAAAACCTGTGTGTAATTTATCAATTTTATCGGTTAACCTATGAGGATGGGGGCCTAAAGTGGGGAAGGGGGAGAAAAGAGATAGAACTCTCTGTGGGCCGCAATGAGCCCTTCCAGAAACCTTCCTGGCTCCATGTTCCGTAACGTGCTGCTCTCTTGTCCTCTCCCCTTTTCTCCCCTCCTCTCGCCTTCTCTCCCTTCACCTCCTCCCTGCTCCAGTAGTGGGGCAGTTGGGCTTCCGATGTCTATAGATAAATCAGCTGGCTCATGTTCACAGCTGGCAAGCAGACATTTTCCTGCCTATTAGTTCCATAACCAGCAGACTAGAAAGATTGACTTAGGGACATTCTCCACTCCTGCCACCCCAAATGGCAACTTATTCCTCGTCCAAAACACACTAGATCGAGACTATCGCCATTGTCTCCTGTGATTCTCAGCTATTATAGTGGGTGGTGGGAGGCTTGGGAACATGCTCTGTTGTTCAGCCATTGGCCTTAGGTTTATGTTTAGCTTCTGGGTGCGATGGAACCTCTTGATTTGGGCATGTTTTGGTTTTCTTTAGCTTTGTTTCCTGGTTGGGGCGTGAGGGTGTGAAGACCTTGGTGAGAAGGGGCTGGGCTAAGGCACCCCCTCACTCCCTCAGACCATGGTTTAAAATGGAACAACTTCCCATCCCCTTGCCTGAATGGCTTCATCTGCTTTTTATTTGCATTTAGTCTAAATTTCTTGGGTTTCAGTTGGGGCTCTTGAGCATTCCCCACCCCCTTAGGGATGGGGAATGGAATCTTTAGGAATGGAATCTTTTTCTTAAGTCACTCATTTCTGGTGATCTTATTTTACCCCCTAAAAGATTATGTAAATTTTACTAATTGAGATATCCACTGATTCCAGAATTCAGTTTTTAAGGTTAACCTCAGGACCAAATTTAGTTCACTGGGGATACTGCTCTACAGCTATTTAAGCATAAAATGCATTTTATTGTGGCTTTTGGGAGAGGAAAAAGCAGATTGCCTGGAAATAGGAAGGAATAGCAGTAATTAGAGAGTGCTGGCAGCCTCCCCTAGCTCCCTGCCTTTGTGCAGGCCCGAGGCACTCAGGCAGGTTTTGCTGTTTTACAAAATGCTTCGGGGAGGTGGAGGCAGGTGGGCAGTGCGAGATATTTCAGAGTAAACCTGTGCGGCTGAGGTGAGCACAACAGAGTTGACTGGATCGCCTTTTGCTTGAAATATTGCTGTCTTTTCTCCCCCACTCAGCGGCTGTTTCTATAGAAAACTATTGATACATGAAATAAAAGTTCACTGATTGCTACTGCGTGTTTATGGTAAGCATTGTGCAGGGTCGAGTGGGAGACACAGAACCGTACTAGATTGAACTGTGTGGAATTGCTGCTATTGGACAGTTTTTATCTACAACCATGTCAATTTCAAATAATTCATCTTAATATAAAGAAGCTCCACTTATTCAACAAATATTTGTTAAATAAAATAAGGGGTACAAGTTGTCTAGCACCCTACCTGGTATATGATCATCCCTCAGTACATGGTAACTATTTTGATCAATATGCACCTACCATGGGCAGGGGTTGTAGGTTGGACAGAGTATAATAGCCATTCAATCAAGCACCTACATGTGATCCATCTATTTTAATTGATAGGTCAAGTGATCTAAGAACTCATTTTCATCCGCTGCCCTCCCCCAGATCATCCAGTTATGTAACAGAGGGGACCAAATCCTCTGGCTGGCTTGGCAGTGGGGATGGTGTCTGTCTCACTGTCCCACCACATCTCCATAGAACAGCCAGTGCTGCGTGCCAGCCTCTGGGATGAACGCCAGGGCTTCCTTGGGTCTGCCTGCAATCCAACCTTTTGAGGAATATTAACTCTGTTTCCCTAATTTGTGAAATCTTCATTTTGCTCAGAGTTTTAATCCATAAATGTTTTCGTATAAACTGCAACATTGAGAATTATAAACCAAATTTGATGGAGATGACAAATCGCAGTTTTAGATGATTATATCTGATATAACAGCTGGAAAAAGAAAGCTAGAAACACAAGAGAGGCCAATAAAAAGCTTTCTTTGGCATGAAGTAGCATATTGTCATAATGTTCCCCCCAAATTGAATTGCCTTTAAAAAAAAGAAAGAGCTGTAGGAATATTTGAAGAAACACAAATATTTTTTAAAAAGTTAAAATAAGCCCTTTTTGTGAGAGAATGTTTTCAGTACTGTCAGTTTTCAGCCTTCAGAATTTTTCAGAGAGTAGTTCATTCACTAGGAGGGCAAAAAAACTTTCAGCGTCCTAAGAAGCAATTTTCAAAAATACTCCATAGACATTCCACCTTTTCCTAGGCATTTTTCTGTTCAGAGTCAAAGGCAGAAGCAAGAGGATGTGTGAACTACCTGCTATAAATGATAGTACTCTGAGTCATTGTCCTCCCTGTGTTTTTAAGTCCCCAGGGTTTTCAAGCAAAAAGAATAAGAGGTCCTCAAGGAACGCAGGACTCCTGAGCCAGTGGTGCTTGTCATGGCGGAGGAGAAAGCACATGCATCCGTTCCACCCATCCGTGTGCTCAGGGGTGGTTTCCCCAAGGTGGTGAGCGTTGAGCGGAGCTGGACAAAGAGTCTTTGAACCTGAGAAAGAAATGAGCTGGGGTAGGTTTGAGGACAGAGACAGGCCAGAGTGGCGAGAGCTTAGGGAACAAGGGGGAGGAGAGTGTTAGGAGGTGATGTGAGAAAGCAGAAAGGGTAGAGCTAGGTCTTGTGCAGCCTCTCAGGGAGGGAAAGAGTTTGAGCTTCATCCTGGCTTTTGCACCACTACCTGTGCGACCTGTATAGGTAAAAAGGGGGGGATAGAACAATACCTACCTTGAAGAGTTGTTTTAGATTAAAACATTTGATATGCGCACTGCACTTAGACCTGTGCCTTATATGTATATAGTACTTAATAGATTAAAGATATTATTGTTATTAATATTATTGGAAGATAGGGGAGGATTTTAGCAGGAGAGTGATAGGATGTGATTTGCACTTCAGAAAATGTCGCTCTGGTGGCTATGTGGCGGCTGTGGGGAGCAATGAGGGGAGGCAGAGATACCAGTTAGGAGGCTGTTGCTACAGTCCTGCCGAGAGATGACCACATAGGCAGGGCAGGAGGAGGAGGAAGGAGATGGTCAGGTTTGAGATGGTTATTGGAGTATAACAAACAGGTCTTGCTGATAGATTGGACATGGGATGTGAGGGAAGGAGAAAACAGGATAGCACTTTGCTTTTAGCCTGAACAACTGTGTGGTTGTTCATGCAATTTACCCAGCCAGGGAACACTTTGGACAAGAAGTGGTGAACTGCCCTATTTGATACCAAAAGATGGGATTGGTTTTGCCAAGGACAGTTAATTCAATGAAAAGCAAGCAAAGAACTACGTCTGGAGCATCTGCTCTGTTCCTGACGCTGCGCTTAGTGCCCTGAATTGGGTACTTCTTTGCTCCTCTTGAGAGCATGTGCATTTTGATGGGCCCCATTTGTTCAGAGGAGGAAACTGAGTCTAAGAGAAGGAAATTGGAATAGATCACTTGACAAATAAGTGACAGAACCAGGAAAAGGCCCCAATGCCCATCCACCATGCCACAAGTCCTCTTAAATCCAATCATGTGTGGTGGGTGGTGGGCGAGTGGGAAAAGGGCTGATGGATGTGCTTGTTGCAGTAAATAAATAAATACAAAAAATGCATATTGGCCAAGTTTCTCACTTTTTAGCTGCATATATAGCATTGCTTAGAATAGGGCCAGATATCTAATGATGTTGGATGCTTTTTGACTTGCCCTCAAGGTTTTCTGTTCAATATTTCATAGGATTGCATCAATTTCTTTGAGCATTTTTTTAAAAAAGATATGAAACTGTCTGAACATTCAAATGCTTTTCAGAAGGTCAGGCAGTTTTCTCTTGAAAGAAAGTGTTAGGTGGCTTTGCTTTGGGTGATTACACGGAGACAGAGGGATGTCTGTGATGACCTCTCATGAGGACCTCCTCTCAGTGTTGATGTACATGGCAAAAGAAGCTTCAAAATAAAAAGGAAATTAGTGTAATGCAATTTGGGGCTCATTCATATTGAATCCAAAGCACAGAGCTATCCTGTAGAGTCCTGATTTAAGCAGTTTCTGCAAACGGGTTTGAATTGCAGACCTTGGAGATTCTAGGCCTATCCTTTGTACAGCAGATCCTTGAATACTGTCATTTCTTTTAACATAGTTTCCTTATAATGTTGAACAGAAAAAAGCCCATTGACTCCCAGCCAGGGCCACTGTCTGTGTGGAGTCTACACATTCTTCCC
>RJWJ010003176.1:0-89778 GCA_004363605.1 Indri indri | reverse complement strand
GGACGCCGTCTGTTCTGTTCCCTCAGCTTCCTCAGCTTCCGTGGGGGCGTCGGCAGAGCGGGAGAGACGCTCCATTACTGCAGGGCGCCTGCGCCACCCCGCCCCACCGTGGGCTGCGCATGCTCCACTCTCTGCTTTACCACCAGGCGGGCTCTCAGCAGAGGAGCGTCGCCCTCAGTCTGCTGCACACTCGCATTTTTCTCAGCGTCTGAGGTCGGACTGCTAATTCTTTCTCCAACTCCTGCAGGCGGGCTCCCAAATTTTCCTCTGTCTCTCCTAACTCCCTTACCTGGGCTTCCCTCGAAGGGTGTCCTCATGCTGCTCCCGGAGGGCTGTGAGGAAGAGCCGGCCCACCCGACCAGCGCTGCTGGCTCCCCAGGCTGCAGGGACTCCTCCAAGGCCTTCGAGGCATTTTCCCGGCGACAGGGGTACATTCCACAGGGGCCCACGGCGAACCGCTGCCACAAGCCTGTAGAAGGCCACACGTCCTCTCCTGCTGGGGTGGAGGGGACACTTACCTCAGCTGTATCCTGCTGGCTACGCCAACCGTGAGGAGGGAGCTCTGCGGCTGGCGCGAGCTCCGGCACAGGCTTCGGACACTGGCAGAAAAGGTGTCAGCAGACAGGTGAGACGTGCTCTTTATTGTGGGGGGAGGGGCATAGAGCAGTGGCGAAAAGCATGGCCGAGAACATGCGAGCGCTTATATGTGGCTCTGAACAGTAGTGGCAACATGCCATGGGAAAGTGCGATCATGTGGGTTCACACAGGAGGTGACACCTGGGTTACGTGAGTGTGCGGACCATGCCTGCCCGGAAGGCCGGCTTGCTGCGGGAGCGGTGGAGAGGCCGCAAAAACACTCCTGCAGTCATCTTAGTTTGGCCTGAGAAACCTGTTGCCTGCACAAGTGCATTTTCCCTTACAAACCTCTTAGCTGATTTCCTTATCTACGAAGTGGGAAAAATACCATCAGCTTCCTTGCTCACCAGAGAAGTAAATTAGATAATTGATGTAGAGGCCCTAGCAGATGATAGATAATTAAAACGGACGAGCTCCCCTTTCACTTCATAATGTTAGAGAAAAATCCCAGATTATCCGTTTCTGTATAGAGTTCAACATCTATCCCTTATCGTTTTCAGAGTTGTTCAGTGAATATAGGCAGGATTAAGTTAATATATAAAGAGTTGTGTGTTCTAATGCTCACCCCTGCTGGGAAAGTGTGACCCTGCAGACAGATGACAAACGAGGGCAGAAGCAGGAAGCTGTTCACAGCATTAGAAAAAAGGCTGATTAAATTTCGGATTCTCATTAATTTCTTAATTTATGTTAATAAATGTATCAGGCCTATAGGAGTGAGATTATATGAGATTTTGAGTATCTCAAATTGCCGACAATCTTACATTTCGCTTCTATAAAATTTATAAAATAATACTCGTGATATGATCCACTATGTATGAGCATTTACAACGTGCTTACTATAATAGGTACTTTAATACTTTATTTAATATTCATAGTTTAATATACAATCTTGCTTCACTTTTATGAAAAATAAAAGGTATAGATTTCTTTCTCTCTTTCTGTCTCTTCACACGTATATACAGTCATGCACTGCTTAACAACAGACATTCATTCTGAGAAATGTGTCATTAGGTGATTTCGTCATTATGCAAACATTACAGAGTGTACTTACACAAACCTATTTGGCATAGCCTACTACACACCTAAGCTATATGGTATGGTCTTATTTTTCAAAACCCTGTGTGCCAAATTAAATCTTGGAAGGAAATTGATGCACCATTTGATTCTGTAATTATTGAGTTGGCCACTGGCAAGCTGCTGACTACAGACAGTTATGACTGAAAGTCGATTGCCCAGCTGTTGCTGGCACAAAGAGGGACTGTGTAACTGAGCAATAGTTTCAATTCCTTGTTCCATGTTCTCTGTTCTCAACAGTTTGATGACAGTTTTTGACTTTTTAAAAACATTTCATGAGAAAATCCTTAAATATATGTATTTACAATTAAGCACAGGTAATTAAAAATACGATAGAATACAGTACTTCAAAATGAAATGAAATGTACTTTTCAAAGTGGAAGGTACAAGTTATTTTATGCCTGCTATTATAATAATCTATATATTTATGGAAATAAATTATCAAAAATGATTGGCTTCTATACCCGGGAGCTAATAAGCCGCCATGGTATAATTAATTAAAATAAATAAATATTACTTGAATTTTATTTTCATGAATCAAACTATGAATGTGATATAATATTTTCTGTAATAATATACTTGTCTTCTCAAGTAAAAATTAAACTTTGGAGTAGATAGAAGAAATAAATTTGAAATATAATATCCAAAGGATAGAGCAATTTGAGGAATTTATTGCATTAATGAATTATTTAACATATATTAAAATTATAAAATCTATTTTACATTATATTATGGCTTTATATTCATAAAAATATTCATTTAGTGTGCCTTCTACATTTGATTATTTTAGTTAGCTTTGGCTGCGTAACAAACTACCTCCAAACCTAGAGTTTTTGAACAATTGATCTGGCTTCGGGTTTTGTGGAATGGCAATCTGGGTGGCTCAGGTAGGCATTGCTTCCATCTGTCTCAGCTCTCCATGCATCTACTATCAGCTGCCAATCAGCAGGGGAGGGGCACCGGTTGTTCCAGGGAAGCCTCTGCTGTTCAGCCTCATCTCTGCTCCATGAGGTCTCTGGTCTCATGCGGCTTCACATGGTGCTGTGTTTCCCAAGAGCAACGGGCAAACCTTCCCTAACGCATGTGCACTTTCAAGATTCTGCTTGTGTAACGTGTGCTTCTTGCCACACTGGCAAAGCAAATCCCATGGCCAATCATGAGAGAAGGCATTACTGAAGGACATGGAACTAGGGAGGGGAAATTTTGTAGACATTTTTACAACCTACCACAGTTCAACCTCTGGCCTTAAATTATTCACAATCTTTCCGCATAAAAATATCCTCAGTGCCATTCTAGGACCTCCAAAAATCTCATAAAATCATGGTAACAGCCTTGAAGTCCAGAATTTCATGGATGTCAATCATATTCAAGGAGGCAGAGCCTTGAATTCAGCTACTCTTGATCCTGAAACTTAGGAACTGAAAAGACATGTTGTGCCTCTGACTCACCCAATGTGCAGTACTGAGAAGGAGGCTGCCTGCAGGGGCACTGCTGTTCCAGTAGGATTTGCTGCCCCTTAGTGTTCCAAAATCAAGCTGGGTGCATATTGCAAGGTCTCTCTATGCTGGAGAAAAATATGCGTCTTTCTTAGGCTTGTATTTTACCCACAGAAAGTAGCTTCTTGCATTTTTTCTTTGGTGTTCTTTGGGTATTCCTTCCCAGCTCATCATTCTTTGAATCACTCAGCTCTGGCCTCTGATTTACTAACTCTTCTCTCCAAGACTCCCTTTATTTTCCCTAAGCAATAGTTCGTATTTGCAGCTGCATAGCTTTGCCAGTGTGCTTTCTGCTCATGCGCATTTGAAGGCTCAGAGGCTTTGTCACAGTTCGAGTACTTGTGTGCACCTCTTTGGTCCAAGCTGTTCACCCTTTTGCTACTTCCACGTCTAAAATTAATGCTGCATGTTTTAAGGTTTTTTGTTTTGTTGTTTTACAGTAGCCATTCAGCGTCAGGTATCAGATCTTTTATTAGTTTCCTGAAATTCTGTGTTAAACCATCACAGAACTGACTGGTTTAAAATAACAATGATGGATCACATCACAAACTGTGGGTTAGAACTTTGGGTTGGGTTCAGTCGTGTGATTCCGCTGCCCATTTCAGCTGGTCTTACTCACATCCGTTATCTGTCATCCAGGTGGCTCAGGTTTGTTTGGTCCAATGTGGCCTCAGCTGGCACAGCAGGAATTCCCTGCACACTGTGTCTTCTTCCAGCAGACTGACCTGGGCTCGTTTGCATGATGACAGAGTTTCCCTTTCTCAGGTTGGATTTTCCAGAATCAAATCCTTAGATGGGCTGTGAGGTACAGGATATTTGTCACTAACACCAAGAAAAAGAAGCAAAAGGAAACATAGTTGGGAAGACAGAGAAGGCAACCTGTCAGAAAGCTCTTGTGAATCTCACTCCAGGCCGTTAGGGAGTTCTGGGGTGGGTAGTGACTCTCAGAAAGCCTTCACTTCCAGCAACACCCATCTCCACAGTGAGGCAGACTCTGAAGGAGCTGTCAGCTCTAGGTTGTTTGCTAATCACACTCCCAGGAGTTGCACAGAAAGTCTTTCCTGGAAGGAGGAGCTGGGAGAGGCTTCTCCAAGTCTGCTGCGTTTCCTAAAGCAACCAGCTGACAAGCCCCAGTGGGTCAAATTTGCTTGTATTCCACTGGCCAAAGACAATCACATAGCCAAATGATGCACAAACAGAGGACATGGCACAAAGAAAGGAGGAATTTGAGAAAATTTTTACAATCTACTATATTGTGGTCCTATGTTGTAATGTCTTTTCAGCAGCAGATTAAATTAAAAATAAACAAGCACATATTTCTACATTCTTATGTTGCAAATTAACTTTATTCTCCCCTAAGGCATTAAGAACTTTCAGCCATTAGCAGTGGTTTTTCCCACAAGGCAATTACATAAACTGACACTTTGGCAAAGATAGCACATCTTGTTTATTCTTTCAGTGATTACTTCTGAAATTTCATTAAAAGTGCAAAGTATTATCAGTTACTCACTATAAGATTTAAAATGCCAGGCTTCCATTTTATACATAAAATACGTAAATAGTTTGGGTTGATAATCACATATTTTTCATTACACTGCAAATCATAAAATTGTATACTTTGGTTTCTAGCTGTGACAATATTGTGAAATGGATGATTTTGTTTCTTGAAAGTATCAGCTGGCCAAATGACTACAATTTTGCTTGTGAAAATGTCCTATAAATAATGTGAAGGAAAATTTAACATTCATCAGTATTATAGGATGGTTATTCTAAATTTTCACAACCTATAGTACAGTGACCACAAGTATTTCAGAGTGATTGTGTGTATGAGTTTGAAGGAAAAGGAAACCTTTGCATAAGAAGTACCATGATGAATTTGATATAAGACCCGCTATTTGAGCATCAGCCAGTGTAGAAAAACACGGGTAGGGGGTTTTGCTGACATATCCTCTTTCAGTTATTTGACTCAGAAGCATTTTTAGGCAGACCTAACAGTCTTACAAATCACACCAGACATATGATCATATCCCAACAAATTTATCCATCATGTCTACATAAATTCAATGTTTTTTACAATGGCCCTGGTATAAAAACTAAAAATACACTGATGGAATCATCTCCAGATGGGTTAGGATAGGTTGGATAACAGAATCAAGTTTCATATTAATTTCTGTTTGTTGGGGTAAAGATTGATTCAAAACATATAATAGCTATGTATGGGAGAGGCATGGTGGCATAGTTTAGGGTTACAGATACAAAGTAGGTACATTTGATATATTGAAGATATTCTGTGGATATTAGCTAAAATGTAGAAAAGATTATAAAGTAGGAACAGAAAAATTATTTTTTTCTTTGCTTCATTGTCCACTAAATTATTTCTGTAGATCTTTCTTTAATCGTAGATGAAAACAAAAGAAGTTTTCGCAGGCTTCCCTGTCTCTCCCACCTAACGTAACAATAAAATCTTGGCAGAATGGTTCGAAGGTATTTGAGGACTCTTTAAATGGAAATAGTTGGACCAGAGAAGAACACCAGAATTCAAAGTGCCACTGAGCTGCATCAATTCATTTTTTATTTTCCTCCCTAACCCCTTTAACCTCCACATGAACTTAGCTCAGCTGGAGACCCTGAATAGAACATCTAGGTGCAGATAAAGAGGTCCAGGAGAAGCCTTCCACTTCTGGCTTAAAAAGCAGGAAACTGAACTCCCAAAGTGCAGAACTAGTGGGAAAAATTCCCCGTAATTTGTGTTTTGTTTTGTTTTTTACCTTGTGCTATATGCACTGTGGTGATGTTATTCAGACAGCACGTGGCACAGCTTGGGGTAACACTCTCACTGCTGAGGATCCCGCACAGAGAGTTCCTGACATTTTATGAACCTAAGGGTCTGGGAGAGAGAAAGAGGAGGGGAAGGGCTAGGAGTGAAAAAGTCCTGAGTCAGACTGGAGAAGAGTCTTAAGCTTCCTGCCACCCAACCCCAGGGGTTCTAAGCAGAAGCTCCCTGGATGGAGGCTCCTGGTCTAGCAGGAATACAACCTACAAACACGGCTTGTCAGGGAGAAAGGGGTTTGGAGGAGGGGAGCATCTGAATCCATGTCTGTACCTCCCTGCAGAAAATAGTAATGTGCTGGCTTTGCACCCAGGCTGGTGAGGGAGAGCAGCTCTTTCCCCAAGAGGCCGGCCAGGTAAGGCCATATAATTGCCTGTGGTTTGGCCAAAAGATCACATAGAGGATTTTGGCCTGGAGCCAGACTCTATTATGTAAACACTTTTCTAAAACTGTAAAGCATTATTTGTATTTAAGTTATACAAATTGTTAATGCTATTAAAAGTATGAGTGCACAACCAATATTTTCCTACATAGCAAAAATAATGTTTATATAAAATATTTAAATTTAAGTAAATTGTCGTGTTATTTTTCCTTGCTTTCACCTGCTTTTATAGGTGAGTACTGGGAAGATTTTAATAACAACCAGGAAAGAAATCGTTAATATGATAACAACGTATAATAAAATACTTTGAGAAATCATAATAATTAGACTGAAATGCGGGGAAAACTTTTTTTCCTTAGGGACATTGGGCATTGGCAGTGAAAATAAGATTCAACATCCAAATATCCTGGGAAATTTGAAATGGCTCCAGGAACAGGTTGTACATGGTGATATTGAATGAATATATTAATGTTTTAAATATTTCTAATAGAATTTGGTTTTGGTTGATTTAATCTTCACCAGATTACGGGTGTCTGAATCTCGTTTGAAATCATATTTGGCCTTCTCACATAGCAGCAGATGTACAATTTGCATAAGTAGAACGTTATACAAGGGCTTGCATTTTTGGATGCCTCTAGATTGATAGCACCAAATAATGTTTTAAGCAGATTGGAAAAAAAAAAATATGATGATGTAATTCATGTCAGTGTAAAGAAGAGTTAATTTAGTTCCATTTGAATATAGTAAATGTTCTTATAGTTACTCTGATGGAATTTTGGATATATAAATTGATTCATTCATGGGCATATAAATCTTAACAGATAATTTTAGAAATAAATAAATGGCTTTAACGTTTAGAAATCCTTAAAATCCAATCAGGTTGTACTCCTTAAATATATCCAATAAGTTTTAAAAATCTATTTCTTTATTTCTAATTTTATTCAATTTGAAAATATTTTTGAACTTTTTGGTAAAGTGCATGTTAGTTTTGGCTAAGGTTGTACATCTTATTTTTCAACCACATATTATAAGTTAATTTAAATATAATTAATTTGTAGTAAGAATAATGGTGTCTTTAATTTTTTAGAATGTGTCATATTATGTATTTTTTGGCATGAAAATATTTTCAGAGGAAGAAAACGTTGACAAACAAGTTTCCTGTTTAAAATATGATAGTGACCCATATTTCTTATAAATATTCACATCATTTAGTTATTATACATCAGAGACCTACTCCATAGTGGACTAAACATAGCTTTGACTCAGGTATTCTTGAGTTCAAATCTGTGCTCTATGTTTATTATATAAGTGAAGACAGACAAGTTAACTAGCTCAGTTTCCTGAGGGCCATTTAAATGAATGATAAAACCACCTCACAATAGTGTTGAAATATTTTTATCATATATTCATGCATATTTGTGTATGCATTTATATGTAATTATATGCACACATACACATATATAATTATAAATGTATAATTGCGCATATATATATATATATAAGGTACAGGAATTGATTCTACTAAGTAAAGTAAGACAAGAATGGAAAAACAAGCACCACGTGTACTCACCATCACATTGGTATTAACTGATCAACACTTATGTACACATAGAGTAATAACATTCATCGGGTGTTGAGCAGGTGGGAGGGAGGAGGAGGGGATGGGTATATTCACACCTAATGGGTGTGGTGCACACTGTCTGAGGGAGGGACACACTTAAGCTCTGACTCGGGTGGGGCAAAGGCAATATTTATAACCTAAGCATTTGTACCCCTGTAATATGCTGAAATAAAAAAAATAGAAAAAAGAAAAAAAAAGATTGTACCATCCTCTTCCTTCTTCTTTCCCTCCTGCGACTATATAACCATCATCCCTAAAAGTTACCATATACCCCATCGCTTACCTTTAGAGAAGCCAAGCAAATATGTATTATGTATGAGGCATCTCAGAGAGATTATGCTATTATATTTCCCCCAGATGGAACATAGTCACAACAAGGTCATTGCTCATAAGATCTACAAGATAAGTGAACTTTGACCACGTGAGCTTTCCTTGTGGCAGCAGAAAGGAGACTAAATAACATTCTTATATGGTCATGCTTATTTAAGAAAAAGGGAAAAAGAAATAAGCCAGAAAAATAGCTTCATACAGCAATGATAGGCATGGTTATTGGGCTCTTGGCTAGTATTAATTAGTCCCCATTAGGGATGGATTTGTGGGAGAGGGAGAAAGGACTCCAAGAGTTCTTCACAAATTTTCTCCCACTATGAAGGCCAAAAGGAAGCATATCAGCTCTTCATAAATGCTAGAGATGGGTGTTGAAATGCACCAATACTTGAGGATGTCCCAGATCTTGAATAAAATTCAGTGACAGATGTTAATTCATTTTTGTACCAAACAAGGCAGGGCGCTCATTGTAAACAAGCATTTTCAGAAGTTATACCTTCTTTTATTGCAGACCTATACTTCTCAGGAAATATAATGTATTAAGGCCTTTTGGAAAGATTGCAAGGACTTGAGTTGGGTGGTAAAAGAGATAATTAATATTGTTTGCTAAGATGCAAATAATATGACTGGGTCTTAACAAAATATCCACATAAGGGCTAAATATTAGTAAACAAAAATAAAGCTTGGTCTTTTAATTTTTTCACATATTAATCTATATCCAATTTCTGTTTGACCGAATTTGGATTTCGTGATAGTGATCACACATGATGCCCTGTGGTATGCTCAGCACTGCCAGGGTTCTCACTAGCTTGGAGGGATATGTTGAACAGACTGCATTTGGTAACCAAAATAGAGGTCCAAAAGCATTTATTCCATGTCACACAATCTCTCTGGTGTCGTCAGAATTAGCTGACTGCCATCAGCTGACTACAAAGGTCCTACCTGTACTTAATCTCTTCTTCCCTTGCTGTCCCACAGACAAAATGTGCTCCTTCTTTATCCCGAGGTGTCTCACACCTGATGTATGATGATCTTTCTCTCTCTACTGCCTGGAATATTATTTCCAAGATTTTCTGGCTCCTTAACATAGCACCTCTTCGGAGACCTCTTCCCTCAAAACCCTAAGAATGATAGCAATTACCATAGAGCATCACCTTCAATCACATTTCTCTCTTTAAAGTCCCCAACAACTTTTGTTTATTTGCTCGCTTGTCTGTTAGCTGTCTCTGCGCGATACAATAGAAGCAGTAAGAAGAATCACATCTCTCATTTACCACTAAGGTGATATTCCTCTAACAGAACCTGTCACATAGTACATAGTCTGTTCTCTCTAATATATTTGTTTCATCTTATAGGTGGTTATCTTTTCAATCTATGTAATATTTTAACTAATGAAATCCATTTCCCTAGGAAATTTACAATCTGTAACACATCATTTAATATTGGAATGTTTGCTGTCATTTCTAAAATTGTTTCATATCTGAAGAAATTTTGTTTTAATTATATTGCTGACTTTTTAAGGGTACAGAGCATGTTTTATACAGAAGTAGGCAAATTACACTGATGATAATCATACTTAAGATGTGATTTTTTGTTCATTATTTGTGGTCATTGAAACTCACTATAAATATTGATTTCAAAAGACTAGTTAATTTAATATATTTTTGTCCTCAAAGGCCAAAGTGAAACTAAAGCTTTTGTGTTTGGAATATGAATTTCAACAAATAAAATACAGCAAATGGTTGTATTTTTCTTTAAATATGTTATTTTCAGTGTTTTTTTTTTTATACGTTTCTGCAATTTTGCTATGTGAGAGAAAATCCAAACTTATCAGTGGTTGCTTTTCACATATGAAAGAAACCAAACGGTAGGAACTTAAGGGTAAGTCAGTTGTTCCATGTTTAATATGGACTCTCTTCCTTGCGTTTATAGGATATGAGTTCTACTGTCAAAGCCCTGTGATAGCCAAGATTATTATAACTGTGCATGTTGGAAAAACATTCCAAGCTGAAGGAGGAAACTAAAAGTGTGCTCTGGCTGTCTGTTCTCCTTTTAAGGTACACCACTTGGAAGATCCAGGCAACTTCTGCTTATTAGTCATTGGGCAGAATGAAAGCCAGTGACTGAAGAGGAGAAGAGAGAAAGAATGAGGCAGGCCCTACCCTGTGAGGACATGTAGATCGTGGTAAGGAGTTCGAATGGTTTTCTAAGCGTAACAGTGATTCTTTAGCTAATATATGATACTTTTACTTGTCTTTTGAATCTAAACACTAAACAAATTTCTTTGGAATAATACAATATGGAGAAATGTCACAAGAACTGTTTCTGGATTCTTATGATAAAGTGAGATATTTGACCAAAAACATTTTTATTTTAAATATAAACTTTGTAGTGAAAGTACAATATAATACTGGGAAAGGCAGGGGGTTCTTTGGCATTGTCAAATTAAAATAATGACTCTTGTCATAACCAGCGGGTTGTTGTAAAAATTCAGAGAGAAACTTGCTATTTAATATGATTTGGATAACATTTCGAAAGGTGAGGCATCTTAAAAGCATCCGTATAGTGTATCATAAATCTATAAGCTGTAAAGCTAGTCATAATGAACTATTAATAATTATATGGAAATTTGTTCCCTCCTAACCACGCAAGCTGATAAAAGTTTACAAGCCTGGATTAGGACAGATTTTCTGCCAGTAATGATTCCCTGTTACCTGTGAATAAGAATGAATTTCCTGGATTATTCAAGCAAAAAGAGTCTGTCCCATTAAAATCCAACTGGAAATATTGACTATGTTAAGTTTCATCTCCATCTAGAAATATATATATTTGTAATTTCTTTATCATTTTAGAAAGAACCTATTGTGTATAATGCAGTATATCCAATCACTGAAACAAGCAGGCGTAATATAGATTTGGGGAGAATATCTATCTATCATCTATCTATCTATCTATCTGTATGTCTGTCTAAACTGACGTGTGACTTGCAAAGACTAAAAAAGACATGCTTCACTAACAATTTATAGGGTTGATCCATAATTTATTACCTTGTCCTGTGATTGACATTTATCTAAAAAGGTTTGGTCCTTCTGCAGATGCATGACTCATAAATCATCTTATACAGAGCCAGCTGTGTGGTTGAAAACTTGCTTGCAAGAATAAATGGAAAATAGCGACAGATGGTGTACTTTTATTATGCTATGTATTAGTGTCAGAATTAGGGAGTATGTATTGATTAGCTGAATTAATTGAATTCTGTTTTTAGTCCAGTTGAGAATTAAATAAAAAATGTCCGTAAACTTTTGAGTAAAGGAGCTTGCCACAGCAACATAATTCATAATATTTTTAAAGCTCATGAAAGGTAGAATAAAAATAACAACAACAAAAGCTCTGAAAATGTCTTCGTCGGGATAAAGAAAGCCATATACTCTTAATTTTATTGTATATAAGTAAGGAACTCTTAGCTCTTTACTTTCTCAGAGCAGAATCCTTAATAGAATGAGTTAATTTATTTATTTACACATTTATGCATCTCTTTATCTATTGACGCACACACAGAAACTGATACATATTTGTGAAAATACATTTGTGTGTATATGCTCACTCCAAGTTCCCAAGCCTGAGTGTCATGATGCATAAGCTTCACCCAGCCACCAGCACTCTTCATGCCACAAAATGCAAGCAGTTATAGGAGGAAATGGAAGAAAAATTTCATGCATGAGTCTAATCGTGTTCTCCAAATTCTGGGACGATAATAGACACTGCAAAATTAGAAACTGATACTCTATTTGCAATGGCAGGAGAAAACTCATGAAGATTAAGCCTGCAATTTATAGTTGTATCAGCCACTTTCTAGTATAAAACAAATGATATGATATAAATTCAACCACTATGTTTTTGACATTAGGCCAAATACTGCAGACAGAGAGGCAATTAAGATACAGGCTTTACCCTCAAGAAACGTAGATTCCCTACAGAGGTTTAAAAACAGTGCAGCTTCCCGGAATAATGGTACACCTCTCTGCTTTCTTCTGGAAACAAAGCCTGGCATTTTCCTAGAGAAAAAACTCCTCTCGCTATTTTCATATAACTTATTTTAGTGGGATTGACTTCTTCCTTCACGTTTCTAGATATGGCTTTTATTTCCTTACTGCATAATAAATGTATTGCATATGCTCTTGATGGGTAAGTAGATCTAATTTGAGTAAAGCTAAAGATCTTTGATTATAGTTGAACCCATTCTAGGCTGGATGGAATAGACTGTGAAATTTAAATTGTCATGGCTATGAAAATAGGGATTCTATCTGTTGAGGAATCAGAAAGGAGTCAATTCCAAGGACAAGAGCTAAAAATGACTTTGGCATTATAAAGTGAGTTCTACTTTGTCTCTTGTAAACCTATGGACCTCCCCCTACAACAAACGAATTCATTTTTTGAGTCAATAGATGGGTTTCTAGCAGGCAAGTTCAAAAAAATACTGAATGATAAAATAATAAATAAAATTTTATCAGTTTTGGGAGATTGCAGAAGTTAGACATGCATAAAATAGGCCTACCTCATGGCATTGCTTTAATTCTCCCCTCTCTTGTCTACAATAGCAAATTTCCACTCCCTACCTCATCCTCATAGGTATACAAGCATGTGCATTTCTTTTAGTAATCCTCTGTCAGTTACTGTCCTATTTTTTTTTTGGTTCCACTAGGTAGCAAAACTTTTGGGTGAGTTGTTTATATACTCTGCCTTGAATTCCTTTCCTCCCATGCTCTCTTAAACTCAATTTACTTCACTTTACTTCATCACTCTACAAAAACTGCTCTTGTCAAGGTCGACAATAACCTCTACTTTGGAAAATCCAATAGTCAATTTTCAGTTCACGTATCGTTTGAGCTAAAAGCAGCACTTGACATAGTTGAACACTCCCCTCCTCGACACATTTCTCCAGGTGGCTTTACCCTGTGTAACTGTTCACTCTGTCTCAGGCTCATTTATGGATTTTCCTCTTCTCCCAGTTCTATAATGTTTTTCATGAATTTTTGATAAATATCTGTATACTTTTTAAAATCTAATCTGTTAATACAATAAGACATTTCCTTGAGTATTCTGTGGTCATTTAACTGTATAATTGACATGTCAAAAGTCACATAGTCATTTATTAAATGAAAACTTGTCTAGGTTAATGAGGAATTAAAAAACTAAATGTCATCTTAGGAAAAGAGTTTCTGTGGCTTTCTAACACTTCCCTAAATAATAAGCTGAACATGTAATATTGTAATCATGGAATGTGTCAAAGTTACAGGGCAAAGCCTTTCAAACAAATACATTAAATGGTGGAAATAGAGAAATGGTTCCAGTATAAACCAGACTGAATTGATAAATCTGTGCTTGAATGCCTTGCTTTTTTCTTACCAAATTGATGCCAGTTTTTCCAATCTTCTCCAACAATAAAATAATGCTCTCAGAATGTCTTAATTTTATCCACTCATAAGTTGTTTCCTCTGTATGCCCCTGAATATCATTTACTCAGTACTTATATACTTTCATTTTAAAAATGCATTCCATTTTGACATTTGTATTTGAAGATAAAGTATAAAACTTATTCAAGTCCTTATTCTTTATAAAATTCTTCATAGATACGATCTAGTGATGAAAATCT
Source organism: Indri indri (assembly GCA_004363605.1). Classification (NCBI taxonomy): domain Eukaryota; kingdom Metazoa; phylum Chordata; class Mammalia; order Primates; family Indriidae; genus Indri; species Indri indri. Next base: position 75,759 of record RJWJ010003176.1, on the reverse strand, counting down.
GAGGTCAGTGTTTCTAAATGTTTCAACAAGTCACAACTAAAATACTTGGACATTCTCTCTACAGTGCGATTCCTTGTGTTTGTCAGATTTAATGACTCCCCACTAGTTAAGAACACATCCCAGGTGAAATAGTTTCCATGCAGGATATGTGAAATATTTCAGTCATTTTGGCAAGAAATCTCATTTCTCTAGGCTAACATTCTTCTGAGAAAAGGGTCCCATTAAGACATTTGACTGGCTTTCCATATTCTTTATTTGTGAGATCTAGCCTACAACTCTTTCACACCTACAGTCTCCAAATATTTTTCATATAGTACGGAGACCTAGTACTTTCTAATATTTTGCAGCTGTCCCATAGGTCACTTTACCAAGAACCTTCCAATGAGGAGCTTCCTGGTGGTAAGTGACAGGTGATGTAACAGACTACCTCACACACCTCGGAGGGCCACGCCCAACAAGAAAAGTCTCTGGACCACCTTCTCCCTGTCTTTTAAAGAGAACTGCTCACAGGGGAACCATAACTATCCTGATCTTTTAATGTTGAGGTGCCTTTTGTCTCAGTCTTTGTTTTTCTTTCTTCATTCCCTTAGTTGACCTCATCTAGCCCATAGCTGCAATATGTGTGCTGACACATATTTATATCTCTGCCAAGATGTCTCTCTGGAATTACATATTCATACATCAAACTGATTACTTGATATCTCTTCTAGAATGTGAAATGATATCTAAATTTATCATATCCAAAACTAAACCCATGTTTTCTCTCCAAAACCTATTCCACATGCCACCTTACCAATTCCAGTAGGGATCTGAAATTTGTCAGTTGCTCATGCAATGGGAGTGCCCCTGGACTACTTACTGTCATTCATACCACTTATCCAATACATCAGAAATTCTTGATGACTCTAATTTTAAAATATATGCATTTTCTAATAGCTGTTGACTAATTCTATTGTTATCACCCCAAATCTAATGCAATAGGGGTTACTATAACAGCTTTTTAATAAGATTTCCTGCTGCTACACTTACCTTCTTATAGTTTTTCTCAAACTATTTAGGTCATTAATATGAAATGTCCAATTTCAAATCTCAAGTGTAGTTTATTGTATCTTAAACAAGAAGCAGTACAATTAATCAAAGTATGCACACAAACTATGGACACAGTTTTGTCATCTTAATGGTAGCATGTTTAAGCCAGCAGCGAAGAAGTGTGAAGAGTGAGTGGCGATGAAATTGCAAAAGGTGTTTTTCACAGCTTGTTGAGAATGGGCTATTTTTCATTGCAAGAAGTGGTCCAAAGCCTAGAAGAAGAGGTAGTCACTTGGTGCAAGGTCTCACAAATACGGTGGATGACAGAACATTTCTAAATCCAGCTTCTCTAGTTTCAACAGCGTTGTTTGTGCGACATGCAGTTGAGCATTGTCTTCCAAAAAATTGGCTTCTCTCTATTGACCGAAGTCTCAGTTGCTTTATCAAAAGCATCCTCAGCATTTCATCCAATTGGTTGCAGTAGACATCCTCTGTAATCGAGTAACCTGGTTTTGTGAAGCTGTAGTGGATAATACCAGCGCTGGACCACCAAGCACATACCATTAGCTTTTTTGACGAATATTTGGTTTTGGACTGTGTTTTGGCACTTCATCTTTATCCAACTATTGTGCTGAACATTTGTGATTGTCAAAAAGATTCCGTTTCATCACACCTAAGAATATGGTGTAGAAATGGTTTGCCTTTATGTCCTGACAGCAAAGAAAGGCAAACTCCGAGACAATATCTCTTCTGATGCTCCTTTAATTCACGCAGAACTCATCTATCCAAGTTTCTTTCTTTACCTTGTCCATTTGCTTCAAATGCTCCAATATCGTTGGAATAGTAATATCAAACCTTGTTCTAATTCACATGTAGGTTAAGATGGATTCGCTTCCACTGCAGCTTTCGGTTCATCATTATCTACTTTGGTCTCAGGTCACCCACAGGCTCAATTTCAAGATTAAAATCACCTGAACAGAACTGCTCAAACCCTTGACGTACTGTGCATTCATTAGCTACATTCTTCCCAAACACTTTGTTGCTATTTTGAGCTGTCTGCACTGCATTGGTTCCACAATGGAACTCATATTAGAAAATACTACAAATTTTTGACTTATCTGTGGTTTCACAAAAATTGCTCTAAAAAAATTTTTGAAAGATAATCACAGACCAAAACATGTGTTTGAAATACTAAGGATGTACGTTCACAGCAAAAATTACATGAGCAGTGTCAAGATGAAATGTCAGAGATATTGACTGTCAAATTTAGTACTTAAGGAAATTGGACATTTCATACTTAACCTAGTTAAGATTAATAATTTCGGAAACATCAGAAAATAAGTAATACTAGCTTCCCATATCCCTTGAGCCCACTTTCCAATTAAGCCTCGTCTTTGGGTCCTGCCCTTGCCTACCAGCTAAGTTGGTTTAGGAAGAATTTCCTTCATCCTCAATATCTGATTAAATCCCTTATTCCCTACCATCAATGTCTAATGAACCCAGCTTCCCTTCTGCAAGAATCCTGTTAAGTCAGTTTAACAAGAACTCCCAACTCTCCATGTCTCCTCTTAGTAATTTTCTATCCACCAAACTCCTCACTCTGCCCATTGGCTACAAATCCCAGCTGTCTTTTTGCTATATTCAGAGTTGAGCTGCATCCCTCTCCCTTATTGCAGTGCACCCACTGTAGTAGTCTTGAGGAAGGTATTCCTTAACTGTTTTAACAAGTGTCAGAATAATTTTTCTTTAACAATCTTTCCCATCACTTTATACTCAACATCTGTAATAGTGCCTGGCATGTGAGGAAACAGGTGGTGCATTTCCTGAAGGAATGAATGAGTCCTATGAGTGACAGTGCTATGCAGTATACTAGAGAGCTTACGTTTGTACATATGTGTGCATATATAACATGTTAAGGAGATGTTCACAAGTGAAATGATATAAAGAAGGCATCAAGACTTTAGGATCTGGAGCCCGACTGCCTGAGTTTGACTCATGATGGTGCCACTGCTTAATTGTGCAACTTTGGACAAGTTATCAATTCCTTGGAGTCTTAGTTTCCTCAACCATAAAATGTAACTAATCATAGTACTTGGATCATGGGTTATTTAGGCAATAATAAATGGGTTGATATATTTGAATCCTTGAAAAATAACCGAGATAAATATATAGTCAATATGTAGTGTCTACTAATATTAATATGAGCAGTGGCATTCCTAATACTACTGATGCAGTACATATTGCATGCTTTAATGGGGATATTCTATCGTATCCATTTTAAGATATGTATACAATATATAAAATGCAGTCTATGCATTTACAATTAAATGTGGGTGCATTATTAGCTTCCATCTGAGCTCTTTTCTCTTGCTGTTTTATTCCTTCTTTCTTACATTGTAACTCAAACTTCTAGACATCATTATTCTGTGACTGTTAAACTTTAGATCTAGAGGAAAACAATCCACCCTCTATCACACTGTCATCACCAATCACAGCTTTCTTGTATAGCAGTTCTTTGGTAACGGAGCTAAATGTGTTGTACTATATTAGGAAATATCTCTGATATATCGAATGTCTTAGTAAATAACAAATAAAATAACTGTGCCAACCCAGCTTAGTTCCAATACTTCGGAATCTCCCTGCATACCTTGCATTCATCTATGAATAATAGCATTACTATGTGCCAGGAATCGCTCCGTGTGATGGGGACACAGTAGTAAACAAGAGTCTCTGCTCAAATGTCACACATCCTTGCTGACCATAGTACCTGAACTATTCATTAACTTTTCATTTTGCCTTATTTCTATTTACGCATGTTAGAAAGTATAACAGGCCGGGCCCCATGGCTCATGCTTGTAATCCTAGCACTCTGGGAGGCCGAAGCAGGAGGATCACTTGATTTCAGGAGTTTGAGACCAGCCTGAGTGAGAGCAAGACCCTGTCTCTACTAAAAATAGAAAAATTAGCCAGGTGTGGTGTTGTGCACCTGTAGTCCCCCCTACCCGGGAGGCTGAGGCAGGAGGATCGCTTGAGCGCAGGAGTTTGAGGTTGCTGTGAGCTAGGCTGACGCCACGGCACTCTAGCCCAGGCAACAGAGCGAGACTCTGTCTAAAAAAAAAAAAAAAAAACAGAAAGTATAAGATATGTTTAAATATCTGTGTTGACTCTCACACTAAACTCTACAAAGGCAGAGATTTGGGTTCTTTTATCGAGTTCTGTCTCCCCAAAGCACAAGTTGAAGGATAGAATTAAGCCATTTAGAAATGCTATTAAAATTATAACCAGATATTGTTGATTGGGGTAGAAAATCACTTCATTAGTGAACTAGTTATATAATAGTACAGAAAGAAGGACATCTTTTAGAAATAAAGGCAGTTACAGATTTAATTAAAATGTCAAATCATTGTAGAAATAAAGTCGTAATCATAAAATACAATTGAAGAGACTGAATTAGAATATACTCTAATGCATTTTTATTTCAAATTGTATGGTATATATTTGATATTTAAGGGAAAATAGATATCACTTCATTTATAAATTCTATAATGGGACAGACTTTTATAAAAAGAATCACTTCTGTCTTTATGAAGCCTATGGTCTTTAAATCTCTATTTTAATCGATACACCTTTTTTTGTGTGTGTAGCATTCATGGTGTACTTAGGTGTTTATGCCCAGTATACTAAATGTTTTCCATATCAACTGCCCTTTCTGTCACTAGTTTGTAAGATAGTTTTAGGGTTTTATTACATTTTGACCATGTATGCATTTTATTTTTAGAGGTACTATCCTTATTAGATCGTGGAAGATTCAAAACATTTTTTATTATCGTTGGGAGTGGAGTTTTGCGTAAAATATGCATTTAAGATTCAGGTCCTGAGGGTCTGATGTTGCTATCTTTATACCCCTGAGATGAGGATGGAGAAAATAGTGCAGGGGAAAGAGTGTTAATTTGGGAAACTAAAAACTTCCATTTAGTTGTGTGTATCTAGAAAGAAATCAGCAAATCTTTTTCAGCTACGGTTTGTACATTGATAAAATACTAGTGGTGCCTTAGTCTACTTTCTACTACTATAACAAAATAACTGAGGCTGGGTAATCTATGGAGAAAATAAATTGATTTTCTCCTGTTTCCGAAGGCTGGAAGTCCAAGATCTAGGCACTGGTAGGTTCAGTTTTCTGGGGAGGGCTACTGTGCATCCAGGGTGCCTTGTTGCTGTGTTTCATAGAGAGAAGGAACACTGTGTCCTCATCTGACTCCATGCAGCTTTGGGGGCAAGAAAGCCGTATGCTCGTGAAGCCTCTTTTACGAGGGACTTAATACCATTTGTGAGGGGAGGGGCTTTCATGGCCTACTCACCTCTAAAAGGCCCCACCTTTTTAAATCACCACGTTAGCCATTAAGTTTCAACACTTGAATTTTAGAGGGGACACAGTCAAACCATACTGTGGTCACTATGGACCCTTAAATTTTATTTTTTCTTAGTACAAGACATTAGAGGAATTATGAAATTACATGTACTTGCTTCCTGTGTGTTCTAGTACTGAAGAAAATAATTATTTTTTCATAGTTTTTTTGCCATTAATAGATTTAACCCATGCAGGACAATGTCCTGTATTTGAGACCAGATGAATACACAGTCATTTCATAGAGAAAAATTTGGGGCAGATTTGAAAATGTAATGTATTTTACAACTTTAAGATTAAAAATGGAAATTTTGTATTTAAAATAATACAATTCATTATAATAATAAAATTACTATGAGAAGTTTGAAAATTATATGTTCATTAAAATTTGTAACATTTGACAGCTTACAATTGACTATTTATCCTAAAATGCTTTCCACATGTAGAGTGTCCAATAATTGAAGTGCCACTTTCTTCCTTAAAGCAATTCTGTATCTACATCTAATATTTCTGAAGTTCAAATACTTTCTGAGGACAGCATTTTTGCTGCTATTTTGCATGATAATGACTAATCCCAGCCATCAATCATGTAGATCAGAAACTTCATTTTGATGCTAAAATACCAAAAATGTATGTATCATATTCACATATAGTTAATAGTATATTTATATAGAAGTTTAGCTTTTATAATTTTATGTATTTTCCCCATGGATTTTTATAGATAAGTGTGTTTGAGGTTTTTATTAATAAAGCTTACTTTCAGATCATATTAAGAATTTTCCTTACGTTAAAATACATGGCATTTTAAATGCTTAATGCATTCTTTTTCAAGTAGCTCATTTGTGTTCGTTAAAGTAATTCAGTTTCTAGGCTAATCGTACCACTTATTGAAGGGAGATCTTGAAATTGTAAAGTGTCAGTCTCACACCTTTCAGAAATGTCATGTTAAATAACATCTCTAAACATGTTATGAGACAGCAGCTCCTAAAATGTTCTGCACAAAACCAAGAAATGTAGAATTCAGATTAAGATTATATGCAATGCTGAAAATATATTCCTGTTAAACCTCTAAATTATTTATTTCTATTCTTCTCATTTTCTTTTTCTAATTTGTGCTTAACCAGGGATCCTACGCCTTTTTAGACAATGCCTTAAATAATTCTTATGGAGAAAATGCAATGTAGGCCAAATTGCTGCTTGAAATACATTATCCTTCTTATTGAATGGTACTTCCATTCACAGTACCATGTTCAAAGACTAGCTGGTTGTTATAATTTCTCAATTCTGCATACTAATAATGAGTATGTTTAAATCAGTTGATTTCTTTCACACTTGTAAATATTCAAACCTGGAAGGAGAAGCCCAACAAAAGGCATTGGAAGTATAAAAGTAATAATTTTAATTAAAGCAATTTGCAATCCTTATCGAGTTACTTATACATAATCTTATATTATGATTATTATAATTAAATTTTACAAATAAAATTCTCTATTTTTTAAAGTGTAGGTGCTAATTCAAAAACCACTTTCCAAGATTAGGTTATATACCTAAATGCTTTAAACATATAATGAAAATATTTAAATAATGTGAAGATAAAACAAATATATGGCCATGGCATGTTTAAAGCAATATAGAAATTAGCGAAGCAGAAATAATAGAAGTGTATTTCATATGACAGTCTGTGAAAACACAAAGGAAACTATCTCCCCTCTGATTATGATATAAATAATGAAGGCTGAGGTAGGTTATATAGGAAGAAAAAAATCCTTCAAACCTCAATGATAACTTTATATGTAAAAATCAATAGCTGTGTGACTGACAGTTATTTAGTCCTATACATAATAACAGCTATTACCTGACAAATGATTTTGTTCCAAACTCCCATTTATAAGTCACATGTTAGTATCTCTATAATTTTCCACTGAAATTATTGGATGGCTTGGTTGCTAGTGCCTCTTTCATGACCTAAAAAGCTTATTTAATAATGAAACAGAAATATTATTCATTTGTAAAAAAAATTGGATAATCTAATGTTTCCAATGCATATTACATTAAGTACCACCATTTATTAAATAGTATTTATAATTCATCTTATCCAAAACAAGGAATATTAATGCTATTCTCTCTCTTCAATTTTCTAAAATTACAAACTTCTCAGAACACTCAAAAGGCTTTAGAAATAAAGAATAAGACCCTATGGGTAACCAACTTTATTACCCTGCTGCTCCTCTCATTACAGATTTAAATAAATCTTCAAGACTGCATATCTTAATATTGTATGGCAGTCATGTTTTTAATTTTTTTTTAAGATTTAAGGGATACCAGTGGTTTTTTGACACATTGTACAGTGATGAAGTCAAGGCTTTTAGCAAACCCATCCCCCAATAGTATACACTGCGCACGATAGGTAATCTTTCATCCCTCATCCCTGCCATCCTCCCCCTTCTAAGTCTCCAAAGTCCTTTATACTACTCTGTATGACCATGTATGCCCATCACTTAAAAGGATTTAAATGTATAAAATTATGTTTGACAGCTTTGGAGATATACCAATATATCTAAATGGACCACCTTCCAGAGTTAATGAAATCATATTACCTGAAAAATACATGCCATGAGCTGCTTAAGTCCAGGTACCTTTTTATTCTTTCCTGTAATGAACCTCAAATTAAAATAGAACATGACCATAACTCATGCCTGTTTCGTTCCTCGTGCCTGCAATACCCAACCCACACAATCCTCTCTTAAATCTCACTCACCTCTCATGACTCCCTGAAAGCTCCCCTTTCTCAGAAGTCCCCTACTCACTCTCTTCAGGGAATAAGATTTCCCTCCTTGGGCCACCCCATCCCTTTATACTTCCACTTTTCATTCATTTATTATAGTATTTACTATGTCATATTGGTTTTGTGTTTATTTAATCATCTCTACCTTTCACATTATATTTCTTGATAAAAAACATCTCATTTATACTGCCTTTCACTTGGTAGATAGGAATCAGATCTATGGTAAGAATCTGTGTACGCTATGACATGTATCTACTATTTATAACAGTGAAAAATTATAAACAATTAGACCAATTAATTTTAAAATTAAAGACCATTCATAATATTCTGAAACTATAAAACTGTTGCATAAGAGTGTTTAACATGATTGGCACATTTATGTTGTGTTGTTGCTATAAGACTATTGGTGGTGTCCTAAACAGTACAAATTTATTATTTTACAGATCTATGTATGAGTCCTATGTGGGCCTCACTGGGTTAAAATCAGTGTGTCTGCAGGGCTGTGTTGCTTTCTGGCGGCTCTGAGGGAGAATGTATGGCAATGCCTGCCCCAACTTTTAGAGGCTGCCCATGTTCTTAAACTTGTGTCCCGCTGCTTCCTTTTCAAAGTGATTAATGTAGCATCTTCATGAGCATCCTCTCATAGCCAAGTCTCCCTCAGACTACAACCAGGGAAGGTCCTATCTTTTAACGATTCATGCAATTAAATTGGACCTGGATATTTCGGGGTAATTATCCTATCTCAAGGTTCTTAATCTTAATCACAGCATGTAAAGGAAAATATCCACAGGTTCCTGGACTAAGGAGTAGACAACTTTGGGGGGCTATTATTTTGTCTACCACAATTAGATTTACTCACAGTATATTAATTGAAAAAAATCAGCTAACAAAAAATTACTAGTAAAATAAAAATGACATACACAATATTTTTAAAAACCTGAAGAAGTTAATTTATTAAAAAAATTGTAGGGGCACTTATTATGTTAAAGTAGGATGATGATAAAGTGAATAAATAGACTCTGTTCTCAGGAAGCTTTCGGTTTAGTTGGGCAGAGTGAGTGTGAACCATAAATCAGATAAATGCATACTGTGATTACAAGTAGTGAAAAGTGCTGTAAAGAAATACACAGCTACTTAAGGACGTGGGGATTGCCTTATCTGAGGGAGACCTAATTTAAATAGGTACTTAAATTAGGTCTCCACGAGAAACCGAAATTGAAGGAGAAAACCAAATAAAGTCATCAGATGAGCCTTGAAAAGATGTGAGTAAAAATATTGTGCAAGAGGTATTAAGATTCTGTTAAGGTTTGAAAAGGAAGAAAAGACATAGTATATTTAAGGAAGTACAAAAAACGCAGTATGCCTGGGCAGAGTGAGTGAGGGGAAGAGATCAATTTTGGACATGTCAAATTTGAGATGTGCATTAGAAATGCACATAAAGGTGTCAGATCCGAATTTGATGTAGCTAGTATAGACTTCAAGGGAGAGTCAGGGATGAGATGGAGACAGTGCCCAGCAAATGGTTAATGGTTCAAGCACTGGCACTTAGTGTGGGGGACCCAAAAATAGATGTTCAGATGAGGGATCAATAAGATAAAAGAGAAAACAGGAGAGTGTCCTGTCTAGGAAGCCACATAAAGATGTGTCTCAAGAAGGAGGGGGTGACCAGTTTTATTTACATAGGTGATAAGACAAGAAATGTGAATAAAAACAGGAGACTCTAAGAATAGATACCAGCACACGTTAAACAGATTAGTTTAATTTAGTGATTCATTTATTGGACCATTGTTTGATGTGGTAGACAAGGCTTTTTAATTCAGTATAGGTTCATTAATAGAATGGATACATTAGTAGAGAATGATTCGGGGTTGCTTTTTTTTTAATTTCAGGATATTATGGGGGTACAAATGTTTAGGTTACATATATTGCCCTTGCCCCACCCAAGTCAGAGCTTCAAGTGTGTCCATCCCCCAGACAGTGTGCACTGCACCCATCTAATTAAACCCTCACTACAAAGGTTGTTTATTGTTAGCCCTATTCACAATGAGGAATCAATGTTTTAGTTTTAAATTAATTGTCTAAGCTCAAACAGATATTGAACTTTTTTTCTTCTGTATACACTGTTTCTGAAGGCATCATGCACAAGCATGGGAATATATTCAAATGCAGGACTGCTCCACTGTTAAGTGTTACATAACAATGCTTAAATATTCTTAGGAATCTGATATCAGTTGATGATTAGCAAATGTCAATTTATCCTTGAGATTTCTTGCTTGAATAATTTAACTTACTTCTAGTATTCTGGTTACTAGAATCATGTCATTATTTTAGAATAATTGAATCTTGTTAAGAAAAGTATTTTTAGTGTCAACAAGCAACATGTTACATGTTTAATATTTACTTTATATTACTTTTAATTTAGAGGTTAAAAATTTATCCTCCAAACAGAATGTCTAGTTTTCTATATGAAGTTTTACGTTTTTTGTAATTTACTGAAATCTTAACATGGAAGTGGTAATGTTAAACAATATTTTTGAAAATTCTAGAAGTATAGTGGGAATCATGATTTCCTAAAAAGAAAATTAGTTATGTTGGTAAGATTATTGTATAATTTCCCACAGGACCTCTATGTCAGGATTCATTTTATTATAACTGAGAACAAGTTGCATGTATTTCCTTTAAATTTAAAGTAATGGTGAATGCAACAGTACCATAAGGCAGCTCACAGCATGAGCGAAGACATCTGCTAATGGTGCCATGAATAGTTATGAACTGTGTTGCTCAAATGGCTTTGCTTGCAAAGCACTACTTCCTAATTTATTATTACAGCAAATGGAAACCTATTTTTCACATTTTGCAGTTGCATTTAAATATTTCCATAATTTCAAATGTAATCACATCTATACGGCAAGTTTTATTGTAGAACATAAGAAGGAACTGTTAATGTTCTCTTGATGGGTAGACAGCTCTTCCATCAGCAGTTTTGTCTCAATCTTTTCTTGCTATTTAAAAATTAATTTGTATATAATATTTTATTTTACTAATTTTAGAAAGTCTGATTTTATATGACAACTAATATGATTATAAAATAAATAAAACTGAAAAATTATAGATGTTCTCTTTTAGAGCCCTAAAACTATTATCCCCTATATTTTCACATTTTCAGTAGCTATGAGAATTTTTATACAAAAAAATTGAAACTTTAAGCTATTAAAATATTTTCCTGAATAAAATTTATCAAAAGAACTTATCTATAAATCTGAGGTATATGAAAGTAGTAATTTTCCTTACAGAACAGAATATAAAAGATACATTACCATGTGTGAAAATTTAACTTTTCAAATAGGTTACCTTATTTATTACTTCCAATCAGACATCTAAAAGTAGTGATGATAATTTGACATGTTTGCATATGTATTTATCTCTGAATCAAATAAAAAAACTAACACTAAATATGCAAGTCATTGCTTCCAAGTCAAATATTAATGTTTACCTAAAACATTCTATTTGGGGATTAAGTAAAGTTTTGTAGAACAAATTGCTAAGTTATTTTGTATGTGAAACTGTAAAAATAACGATATTATTTAACAACTCATTGAAGCAGGTATGTAAATGAGCTTATTCTATTTCAAAATGCTTCTAGGTATAAACAGCTAAGCAGAAGCATTACAGGATGTTTAATGATAATAAAGTAATGGTAGAAATAATAAAGTAATAACATATTCTGTCATGTTAACAATAACGTGGCATGTTAAGAAATGAGGGTGTAGGTTAAACGTGAACATCAAACAATGACATCATGATTACCATCATATTGCTGTTGTAAATGCAATATTAATATTGTAATTTATGCTCCAATCATACTATGTGCCAAAAATATTTTTTACTGGTTTATGTATAGTAATACATTTAATTGCACAGTAACTCTGTTAGGAAAATGCCATTATTATCCATTATTTACACATGAAAGTTTAAAAAAGAAAAATAACATAAAATCATGTAATTAATGAATGATGAGACCAGAATTTGAATCCAACTGAACAGTCAGCAGAGACTATCCTTTTAATTGTTAAGTATAAAAAATAAGATATAGTAATTTTAAAAAGTTGATTCTTTTACAAACAGACCATGAGAGGGAAGGAAAGGCCATACATGAGAAGCTGAAAAACTCTACTTTGTTTTAATCTTGAGTATAAGTCATGGGAGTGAGGGAGAGACACATTATGAAGAATCATAGTTTCACACAGCTGTGGAAGCTGAGAAGTTCCATGATCTGCCATTTGCAAGCTGAAAACGCAGGAAAACTGATAATGTAATTCAGTCCACATCTGAAGACCTAAAAACCAGGGTTTCTGCTTATATAAACCCCAGTCCAAGAGGTGGGGAAGATGAAATAAAATGTCCCAGCTCAAGCAGTGTGGTAGGGAAAAGGAGGCAAATTCTTCTTTCCTTTGCCTTTTGTTCTATTCACATCCTTGATGGGTTGGAGGAGACCCACGCCCTGGGGAGGGCCATCTGTCTGACTCAGCCCACCAACTCAAATGGTAATCTCGTCTGGAAACACCCTCACATTCATACCCAGAAATAGTGTTTAGTCTGGGCACCTCTTGACCCAGTCAAGTTGACACATAAAATTAACCATCAGATCCTTGGCTTGCGTATAGGTTGCCCTCTTGTCACTGCTTCTATTCAACACAGTGCTGGAAGTCCTAGCCAGAGCAGTCAGACAAGAGAAGCGAATCAAGGGCATCCAAAGGGGGGCAGAAGAGGTCCAACTATCACTCCTTGCTGATGATATGATCTTGTGTCTAGAAAACCCCAAAGAGTCTGTGATGAGACTACTGGAATGGATAAACAAATTCAGCAAAGTCTCAGGTTACAAAGTCAATGTACACAAATCAGTAGCATTCCTATATGCCAACAACAGTCAAACTGAGAACCAAATCAAAGACTCAATACCCTTCACAATAGCCACAAAGACGATTGGAATAATTTTTTAAGTACGTGAAATTGTGAGGGCCTCAGTGATTATCTAGCTTCATTTGTATGTACATGCATTAAAAAGATTTTTTTCCCGAGAGATGGACATGATTGAAACTCGGACTCGGGAGGGAGGAGGGGTAAGGGCAACATACGTAACCTAAACATCTGTACCCCCATAATATGCTGAAATTAAGAAAAAAAAAAAGATTTTTTTCATTTAACAAAATTGATCCTTCTTATTTTTTTTGTTTTTTTTTTTATATGCACAAATCTAAACTTTCATCTTTGGTCTGTTTCCTTCAGTGTTCCAAAATCTTCAGGGATATCTTTTAAGTATGTATGAAAAGTAACTGGCATTTTAAAAAAACAAAAATAGATGTTAAGCATTGTGAAAAGTTATGTTTATCCAATGAGATGTATAGATTGCACTTTAGCCATCACTGAGGATAGTAGAAATAACTTTCCCCTTACCAACACAATATTTCAATGTGTGCTAGAGAATTTTGAAAATATTTTATGTAACTAGAAATTATTCACAACAAAAGCTCAATTGACTGAAGTATGATCAATTTTGAATAATTTTTTGATCAGGTCAGCATAGCAAATGATTTATTGTATTTGTACTAATAGAAAGCTGCAATATACACGTACACATACACACACTAGCCTGTGTAACATACACACACATGCACACTAGTGTGAGAACTAAGTTATCAGACAGGGCTATAGCAACAAGGATTATTTTACTAATACTTCCCTTAAAAATAGATCATGCTTTCAAACCAAAAACCACACTTACTTTGCAATCATAAAAAAAATAATAATGTTTACAGTTTACCCTAGTTGATATCTAGGGAAAGCTTTTAAACTTAGGCATCCAAGTTTCAAATGTTCAAATGCAAAAGCCAACAATAGCTCTGAAAATAGAGCATAAACTAAAGTCTGAGATCTGTTCCACCAAAATGTCTCTTAAAATCATCCTGGATGATCTACATGTTACTAAAGTCACTTTATACTTTTTGGTTTTTTTTTTTTATCACAGTAGACTATGCCCTGATTTTGAACAGTTCCCTTACTTAGAAAATATAGAATAATTGCTGATGTGAAAACAAGAGCCACTCTCTAAAATATTAAAATGATCTTCTAAAAACATGAAAATCCTCAGAAACCATGTAGAGTTTTAATTGAGTTTAAACATCATAATAACATGAAATAAACAAAATCTTTAGCTTCTAACTATTTTTTATGATTCTGCTGATAGTTTCTGAAAGAAACCCCTCCAAGATAAAACATACTTAAAATAAATTAAGACATAATGTGAAAGTTGCCCTATTATCACTATGAAACTTATTTCAGTATTTCATTTATGGACTAGTAATAGCTAGAAATGCTCATTTAGTCAATTAGGCATACATTTTTAAGCATATCTTTAAAAAGCCGTTCCAAGCCTGTTGAAAATTTTATAAATACACACATTCCTACGACATCAATTAAAACAAAATTTAAACTTAATGGAATTTTTTACTTGTAACTTTTATTTTGCCCAGCCTGAGAGAGACCTTAAGCACACATCTTAGTATCTTTAAGAAATATCAATAAATAACTATATTCAGGGGAGGAGATAATGGAAGTATTTCTGTCTTATTGAAAATACTGAATCTGGACATATAGCTTCTTTCTCAAAGATGAGAAGACCAAAAAATATCCAACCTTGATAATCAAATAGTCTGTACCTGTTAGGCTTCATCAATATTAAGCAACAAGATACAGAACATATTGATATTTGAATGTTTTGACTTTCTGAAGATTTATTATATAGAAAAGTTTGATATGATTTAAAAGACATTAGGTTAATATTTTGACTGATACAACAATGCTATTGGCTTTAATTTTTCTTTTCTATTTTGTATTCTGAGACATAGTGTAGAATTTTCAAAATATAAAGGATAGCACTGTGAATGTAACAAATTTTGCTTCCTTTTGGCATATAAATTTAAAGTAACAAATGTAATCACTTCTAGTGCTATACTATGATAGAATCCATACGTGTGAAAATAAATTTAAATAAGTCATAACATTGCAATTTAATTTAGATAACTTCACAAAATGCTCTAACAAAATATCTAGTAATGAGTATTATAATAAAGTTAAGTATTAATTAGCATCTTGAAACCTACTTAAAATTAAATTTTAAATTTATAGATTTTATGTTTTAAAATTTAATGGAATGTGGAATATAAAATAAGTGTCTGAAATGGTTGACTCTTTAAATTGGTCAAAGACACTTTTTTTTTTGACAGGATTCTTTTAATTCACACTAGACTAGACTAGTGTGTGCACAGCTTACACACTGTAAATTGTGGATGCCCTCTGTTTTCATTTGCAATGAAAAAAATAGAAAAGAGAAAGACATTCACATATTTCAAGACTGTGATTTTACGCTTTTCTCTCTACTTCTTGAACTTTGCTCTTTCTTCATCACTTATCTTCTATATCTTCAATTTTTGCACCTGATAATAATACTCAGTGCCAGCAAGAGCCCTTAAAATGTCAAATTCTTGCAGTTTGCCACCGTGGTCATAATTTATATAATTATATAGATATCTTCTTTAAAAGGATAGGAAGCCTGGATGTTTCTGAAATTAGGCCAATACCATACTTTCTTGAGAGAGTTTTTACTTTGATAAAAATTGAATCATAATCATACTTCCCCAAAACCAGTACATGTAATGTTTAATATGCCTGCACATAGTAAAATCCAGGTATTTTAAGGAAGCTAAGATTTGGTATCTTGGTTTATTCATATTCTTCGTGGCAGATTTTTCCTGAGGAATGGCCATGATTCTGCCATCAAAGCTTAGCTCTATTGTAACCATAGGCTTGTTTGTAAATAATAAAGCCTCTTATTCTAATGGTGTACATAATATACGTATCCTCTTATTTATTTATTTATTTCAGAATATTATGGGGGTACAAACATTTTGGTTATGTATAATGCCTTTGCCTAGCCCAAGCCAGGGCTGCAAGTGTGCCCTTCCCCCATACAGTGCACTTTGCATCCATTAAGTTGTGAGTGTGCCCATCCCCACCACCCCCTCCCACCTGACCGGCACCCAGTGAATATTACTACCATGTGAGCACCTCAGTGTTGATCAGTTATTACCAATTTGATGGCGAGTACCAGCGGGGCTTGTTTTTCTATTCTTGTGGTATCTCACTTCCAAGGATGGGCTTAGTAAAGTACAATAAAATAAAGTAAGTACAATAAAATGTTAAAATAGATATGATAAGTTTTGGTGTAATATAAAATGGGGTCACAAAGAAGAGAGTGAGTAATTCAATTTGAGATGAAAAACAAGTTTCTTAGAGGAAGTAATATATAAGAAGCTTGAATTTGATTGCATAAGTAGTGGCTAGCTGTCCTATATAAAATTATCACAAGCGTCAAAGTTTATGAAATATAGAATCACATTGACAATTTTAAGAAGGTAAAATATATTGACTTCTTTTTCCCCATACAAATGTGCATATGTAATAGAAGGTTAATAGCCTCCTATTAAAGACAGAATGCCTTTGTCCTTCTGTTCTTATTCTTACAATGTCACAGAATAGCCCAAGCACATTTATGCAGTAAGTACAATCTGACCATAGGTTTTCTAGTTTACGCAGTGTGGTGCTCTGTCCAACCTCCTTGTTTCTCACTTTCCTTAAAATTAAACTTTATTACTTTAACGACAAGCACGTAGGGAACAGTTACTTACGTGCAAAGTACTGTGCTATACTCTGTGGTCGAGATAACAACAGGTGTTCATGTTTATAAATAAGACCTGGTCTTTGCCCTCAAAACGGTTTATATTACAGGAGAAAGGACAAAATATTTATCTGAGTTTGAGACAGATCTCCCTGATTTATTTTTCCAAAAAGGAAATTCTAGTGTTTTTATTTTAAAAATATGTTTTTAAGTCTTGTCTCAGTCAAGAAAATGATAATCCTTCTCATTTAGAGAGGCTGAAACTAGACATAAGTAAAAATTAATAAAACTCATTATAAAGGCATTGTTTGAATAGCGCATACAGCCCTAGACTTGTTATTCACAATTAAGTTCTCTATGACTGCTGCTATTTAGAGCAAAACCACTTCAAGTATTCCAATTTAAAATGAAACAAAATTTGCCAAGAAGGGCTATCAAGAAATAAAATTGAGGTCATTAGGGAAGAGGGTTTTTGTTTGTTTTTTTCTTTGTTTTTTGGTAGTTGCTTTTTGGTTTTTTTAATTGTCGTTTATTTGGATAATGGGTTAGCCTCATCTTGAGGTTACACATGGAGACTGCCGGTCATAGTTAGAGGTCCATCATAGTTAGCGGTCTCCAGTTTGGTCATAAGAGTCTATGCAGCATGTATTTTAGTGAGATCATCTTGCTGGATACTGAGAAGTAAATAGAGCCACACTGAGTAGCAGGAGACAAAAGAGTTTAATAAGGGAGTTAGGCCCTACACACACGTGGAAAGCCTGGGGGTTGTGGAGATCACGATGGTAGTTGCTAGAAGGTCAGGGAAATAATCAGAGAAGACATCAACCTGCAAAACAAAAGGAAATGGTTTTCAAAAGTTTGCTTGGAAAAACCCCCAATTCCCAGTTACCTTGATATGATCCTTCACACTGTCTCCACTTGCAAAAGGAAGGCTGGACATCGCAGAGAAATCTGAGTAGCTGTCATGTTAAGCCACCAGGATCTCATGAAAACATAACGTCTTCTCCTTACTGCTGCTTGTCATAAGAAATGTGAGGGCCGCTCGTTAGCAAGTGCCAATCTTTGAGGGCATGGGTTTCTAAGAACTGAAAAAATGCTACCCCTGGCATGGCCAGAATGAAAAGTTTACTGACGATCTAGCACAGGAAGGATGAGTGCCTTATATTTGCTACCTTAAAACGTTGCTACCCAAGGTCTTTTTATGGTAATAAATAAGTGATTTGATTCTATGTTAAATTTAGCATAGTATCTTATAAATGGATTAACTTTAAATTTAAGAAATAATGAAAGATATTATGCTTCCTTCATTTCCTAATACCATCTAATGCATGGACAGCAATATATCGAAACCTGCACTGTATCTAACAAAAGTTATTTTTCAAGAGCTCATCACATTTAAATGACGTCAAAACATTTTATTAGGTTGATAATCAAGTGAAAAATATTGATTCTAATTACAGTATGTTAGGATGTCTTTGTTTTTCTCTAAAATCAAAACTCAAAATATATTGTCATTTCTGTTCTTTAATAGTAGATAAAGCTTTTGCCTTTGTATAAAAAAATCTACAAGACAATGAACCAATGCTTTTATGAACTATTCATGTTTTATTTATATACATGTATGTATATGAATGACCATATGCACACAAACCCACCCACCCACACACACACACACACATATATATACACACACAGGTGAAATACACTTTTATCCAAGTGGGTAACTAATCATATCAATAGAAATTCTGTATTTATAGCAATCCAATTTTCTTATTAAACATCATAATTTTCCCCTCCTAAGCCACATAGACTGTCTTGAACTAGTGAAAATGTTTTATTTTTTAGAATTGCCAATA
This sequence comes from Indri indri, assembly GCA_004363605.1. Lineage (NCBI taxonomy): Eukaryota > Metazoa > Chordata > Mammalia > Primates > Indriidae > Indri > Indri indri. The sequence goes on along the minus strand of RJWJ010003176.1, from coordinate 56,950 downwards.
TTCCTGGAGGTAGAGCAGTGCTGCTTTCTGAAAATAATTCTACCTTCTGGGCAGCAGGCTTTTTTTCAGCATTAAAGAAGACGAAATCAGTTTTGTAGTCGCTACCTGTTTTACTGTGTGTAGACCTGCTCTAGGATACTTCTTAAATTACATGTCAAATCCAGATTGACACTGGAAACACAGTAATGCTTGATATTTGATGAGAAGCTGCCGACTTGCCTCTCCCCGTCAAACTGCCAGATGCTTCTTCACGATGGGCTTAGGTGAGGGATTACCGGCCCTGTGCGACTTGGAGTGGGGAGTGCGGTAGGAGGGGTACAAGACAAACTGTCTGTTCTTGGGAAACTGAATTTCATACTCGTAATTATTATGGTTATTTTAGGAAATTTTCTTATAGGTGAATCAATAATTCAGAAATTCCATTCAAAGTTAGGCATGAAAAAGCAAGTAAAATCCTTCTAAGTAATAATACCCATGAAAAAAAATGAGTCTTTGAACCTTAGGCTATAGATTTAACTGAAGTTTTTACTCTGTTATTTGCTAGGATAATATTTAACGTTGGCATTTTTTTTGTTGTTGCTAATTTAATGTTTCAATAAATATCCAGTTATGTAAGTGTGTGTGTGTGTGTGTGTGTGTGTGTGTTTGTAGCCAGACGTGGAAAGGAGCTGGTGGTAAGAATGCTTTGTCTCTATTTTCAGCTCTGTAAAAAAAATAAATAATAATAATAAACCACATTACATGTGGTTATGTATTTCTTGGGGAATTATATAGTGACTCAGAAACTGGAGGCAATTACCTAAATGTTTGAAGCTCTCCACCCTACTCCTAATCAAAACCAAACTGCACACAAGTAGAGGGTACAAAATCACATTATTCCCAATAAGGAAGCCCAAGGAGATAAACACTTCTTCCCTGATCTCTTTAAAAGCTAGGAGACAAAGAGGTGCTCTTACTCTGCACTTCTGATATCACACAAGTAGCCCAAAGGTAGAAAAGAAAAATGAGTGTATAGTTGATTCGCCAAGGCAGAGGGATCCAGAGCATCTGGGGGTGGCACTACCTAACACTAATAGTTTTCGGACCTGTACTCTTCATTCTTCCTCTTACTATTTTTGCTTCAGCGTGGATGACAATAATTCTTTCTGCACAGTTCTGTGAAAGAGACTTTGAATTGACTGGCTTTTCTTTGACCCTTTCCAATTCATTTTCCATGATATTACCAATGATTTTCCTTAAATAAAAACTTGATCATGTCATTATCCTGGCAAAACATTTCAGTGCATACTTACTGGTCTTACATAAAGTACAAACTTCTTAGTATAATATTCAAAGTCTTAATTTCCTCCCTCACTTGTGTTCCATATTCTAACAATATTTTAATGCCCAAGACCATATCCTCTCTCAATTTGGGCCCTATACCTGTGCTCTTAACTGCCTGGACAATGCGTATCTACTGTTTAAACTTTCTAACTCCTGTATCTCCTGGTGTTCTCATCTTACTCGTCAGATCTTTGAGGGAGATTTCCTTAAGCCACTAAAACTAGACTGGTCTCTGCAACAGCATGAATAACCCACCCAATAACATCCCTTGTAGGGTATTATATATTCTTGATAACTAGGCTCTTTCCTCCCTTAGGCTGTAAACACAGTGAGAAGAGGAATTGACTTTTGTCCCTTTTTGCTGCAATCCTAGACATAGTGCTGGACACAGTGGGCATTCCATTAACATTTGCTGAATCGAGAGTTGAATTACCCTTTAACTTCAAGTATAATCAATAAAATATGTAAGTGTGATTTTTAACAGGTCATCATACTAGGTGTAATGGAATTTATGCATATACTGAAGCACAAGATTTCGGTGCTTAAGTAGTTTATAGTCTATTTGGCTACACATGACCTAAACCCACTAAAGATAATGAACAATAAGCTGTTTACTGTTGCAAATGCATATTACAGAGAATAATTCCCACAGGAGATCATTGGAGCATTTACCCTAATAATTCTTAGAAATTGTATCACACATCTCTCCTGCTAAAGCCATAATTATGCCCCATTTCTTGCCTGTAAATAATGCCATTTCCAGATAAATAATAGCAGGTTAATCCAATTTGAAAAATAAACAAGCATTTTACAAATAGACACATTTAGTTCCATGAAAGTTTTCAGTTTTTCCCATAGGCTTACGGTTCAGTGAGGGAGATGGTGTTCAAAATACATTATTTAAAATAAGATAGTAATTGCAAGGATGGACATAATTATAATGTAGTAGTAGAGGTCAGGGCTAGCTTGAATAGCTATGAAGCTTTGATGCATTTGGGAAAATTGGTATAATAATTTATAGCATCTGATTAATATCAAATCTGAATATAATTATCCAACAATGTCATTTAAATTTAGTGGGCTATTTTTTCTTATATCATCAAGCATATGAAACATCTAACTTCTTTATTATATATCTTTTAGTTGATAAAACAGAGATTCCAAAATAATAGTGAAAATAGAGACTTTATTAAATCTTAATTGTGAATAATTTTATTTCATAAATATATGTAGATTAATTTCAACAAAACCTTATATAACAGTGAGGATTTGGTATTCGTTCTTTTCTTTCAATATTTTAAAATAACATAGTGGGGAAAAAACAGAAATTAAATAATGAGGAAACAAATAACTTTTAAGAATTTAAGGCTATTTTCATAATCATTGACAGGTGATTAAAGTTTAGAAACTAAAATATTCTGAAAAAATATGTATTTCCCAATACCAATGTAAATACAGAAAAACATTTCTTATGAGTTTTGTAATGTGGTAAAAGTATTTCTTAAGTTAAACATGCATAGAATAACTAAAAAGGCAACCAACCTTCACATCCTATTTGTGAAACTAGAGTAAACTTTAAATTATTTCATGGTCAATGCTAAAGTTGCTTTTTTATGTAAAACACTTCCCAATATACCCCAAGTATCTTTCTTTTTAGGATAATTTAGAAGAATACATTATTAGGCAACAAATGTCAATATTTAGAAAATAAAGGCATGGGTAATGTCATTCTCCAAGCCTGCCTGTAGGCAGTGAGAAGGCCAGTGATTTTCTTCTTAACAACCTTGAAAACAGATGTGAATAAATAGCATCTCCCCAGAAAGCAAATCAGTCTCTGAAAACTTCACAGGATATGTGTTGCTAGCCAACAGCGCTGAAACTGCTGCTGAATGAGCTGTAGGTCATCCCGATAACCCTGCCCCCAATGAAGAACAAGTTGGCACTTAGCTATAGATTTCCCTGCCAGAACTTATTCCTGTTTGACACCTTCATTTGACCCAGGATGGGTTCTTCTCTCCGAGGTCTAAAGCTGGAAGCACATACATTTCTCTAACAATGTCACATTCCAAAGAGTGACTCAAATAAGGAAACTATGGAAGGACTTAGTTGCTCACACAAGTACTATCATGCAGAAAGATAATGAGTGATATAGTTAAGAGGTGTTCCCAAGAGGGCACCTTAGATTAATTCAGACAGCTGTCACAGAATTTCATAGGAAGTATGAAAGGGATATTTGGCAATAAATGGTTAATGTGAGAATATTTGTAAATTAAAAGCAGAGTCACAGGTATCCACTTCATGCAAAGTATACTGTCAAACAATCAAACATTAAAGTTTTCCTATATTTTGGTAAATTAATTTTTTTTATATTTTTCAAAATGATTTCCATGTGATTCAATGTAGTGCATTAATTGTTTTTATTGTCTTCCCCCAAGTCCCATCAATTTAAGGATTTATCATTCCAACAGAAATTCCATTAAGGATGTAACTCCCCATAGCATGACTTGATAAATTATCAACCTTTTTCAGCTTCCTTTGTCTCTGGGGTATCCAATATCACACGCCCTCCCAAGTCGGTCCCAGGTGCTCTTTCATGGCCATTCTCACTGCACTACAAGTCTCCATGAGAAGTTCCCCTTGAGTGAGGGCTGTGCCATGTCCACCACTACCCTTCACCCAGACCACGAGCTCCTCTGGGCAGCTTACAAACTCTGGCTGTGCTGTTGTGCACCCTCGGCACTGCCATTCCTGTCCAAAGTGCTGCTGAGGACTCACACTGAGGCAATGCCCAGCCCTTCAACTTCTTTCTTCTGAGCAACTAGTCAAGGCTCTGCTGAAGTCAGGATGTATGTTACTTGCACCAGAGCCGCTCACCTCTGCACTGCTGTCGGACCCCTTATGGAAGCCAATGCACGCTCCACCACTGCATGTGTCTTTCCAGGGTCACTTGACTCTCTGCTCATCTAAGCAGATTCTGGATATTGCACCCTGGTTATTTCTCCAGCTGTAGCTGCCATGTACAAATTGCCACTGGGCATGTTATCTATCACTGTATCCTCACTGCTTACCACAAGGTCTAGAATATACTAAGCACCCAACAAATATTTGAGGAACTGAACTTAATTTGTCCTGTCCGCTAAGACTCTCTTTTCTTCTAAAGGTGGTAAATGACTCCCCAGCCTTTATTGGATACTCTTTTGTAGAGATATTACAGATGAAGTGTTTAGGTCCAAAGAGTTTATTAGACAGTCTTTTCAATTTACAGAGTTTTGTTATCCCCAGGGTTAGAGCAGGTTCAAGTAACAGCCGTGCCATTTTACCTAGAGCGACCGACTATAACCTATGACTCTCACGCACTGTTACTAGTTACCTAAGAAACCTTCCCAAAAGTGTACCAAAGCATTCCCTTACCAATATGTTATTTTGTTGTGGTGGTTATCTTTCAGATCCTTTTTCCCTGCCTCTGCCAAGCCACATGATTTTATCAGACATGTTGTATATATTTGAATGTCAGCTATTCATAAATTCATTTCTTGAGTATTATAGTATGTATGTATGGGATAAAGGTGAGGCTTTCCATCTATTTTCAGATGGAAAAAATGGCATTCAAAATATCTTTTTTGTTAACAACCAGTAGTATTAAAAATTCAGCTTCAAAAATGTGGCAAAATCAAATATTTTAAGTAGTCTTAATGAATCTCAGAATCTTTTTGGAAGTTTTACTATGGATTAGTATTGACACAGATAATTGGTTAAAAACATCAGATTATTTTCTGTTTTTTAAATTGTCATTAGTTCTGTCTAGTTTCCAGCAATGGTAGAGTGGAAAGATAGAAAAACTTCAATTAAAAAGAAAAGCTCAGAGCCACTGTTTGCTCAGAATCTAGTGAACACCTGGTGCCCTTGAAATCTATTCTATCACTGGCATTTTTTGAAAAGCAGGGATAGAGGGAAAAAATAAGAACATTTCCTTTATTTAAAAATCCTTCAAAAATCTGTTGCACGCAGATGTTCCAAAGGCTGTCGTAAAATGTCCAACTCAAGATTTATTTCATATAATTCGAAGCTGCTCTTTTCAAATCAGAAATCTATGTCATACACCCACTTCTTCAGTGGACTCAAGCAATGTGGCCTTGCTCTGGGAGCACCACCTTCTCCGTGCCACCTCCTCTCTTCTTCAGTATGCAAATACACTCACAAATACTCTCTAATATCACCTGTCCTAAAAGTGATAACAACAACAAAACAGACTCTTTTGACTCCACATTCATCTGTGTTTAGTACATAAGGGAATGCATTACTCTTTTCCATTTCTCTGCAACACATCGCAGAGACATTTGTTAAGAAAGTGATTATAATATCCTACAGCACATCCTAGCCTCCTCTTATCTCCTCAGTCCATTTCCACAGGGCTTCCCTCCCCATCACTCCACTAACGCTAACCACACAATATTTCCAGTGACCTGCCTGTGGCCAAGTCCAGCCTTTTAAAATTTCTAATCATAAAGAACTCTCAATAGCATTGGGCAGAATTTATATCTTCGTGTTCTAATACACTTTTCTTTTCAGTTCTGTGACACTGTTAACCTTTGGTCCTCCTCCTCCTCCTCCACCTCCTTTCTCCTTGTTTTTTTGCCTACCTGACCAGCCATCACCCAGGTTTGGGTTCTGTGATGCCATACACTTACAGTCCTCCCACATCAGTCCTTAGTAAGTCTCCTTTGTTGACCCTGACTCCCCTGCATTATTTCCGTGGGGATGCCTCAAGACCGAGCAGTGAATTCTCCTCTCCTCCCTGTTTTATAACCTCTCCTTAGATGACCTCATTCAATATCATGATTTAAATATTGCGTTTATACAGATGACTTCCACATTTATGTCCTCAGCTTTGACCACTCCCCTGAGCTCTAAGAGTATATTAGGATGTCTAATAGGCATATCAGATATTACTGACCAAAAAAAATCTTGCTTTCCATTCCCACCAAAAAACATGTCCCTCCCTCAGTCTTTTGCATCTTTTCAAACAGCATCATTCTCCTGGTTCTTCAGTGTTACAAATGTGCTGTTAAGGATGGGGAGCAACCATTGTATCTTACATGCATGTGTAACGTTCAGAATAGCAGTCTGAGTCATATACTGAACATTCTAATGGGAGCTTCATATTTAGAAGACATATTGACTTAATTCTTAGAAAAAGCACTCAAGTTTCAAAGAATTTGGCAAAGCATAAATGTCATTAGGCTGCCACACAGGACATGCAGCCATTCCTAAATAAAAGTCTAGTGTTTGGAGCCAGGGTTTTGATTTAAGTGGTTTAAGAACAAACTATTAAATTTACATATATTGTCTTTTGTAAGATACATGTGGAACAATAAGCAATGTGTAGCTTGCCCCAAATCATAAAGTATGTCATTAGTCAACACATTTTTATTGAGTGCTGCCACTGTAGTAGACTTGTGCTACCTGCTAATTTTACTTTAGTGACTTAAAAAGGCATCACTTCAGCCCTCAAGTGAGTGGAGGAGATAGGTGAGAAGCAAGCAATAAATCAGTAATTAACACTTAAAATCCAGAAAGGGTGACAGATTTAAAAGGAGGGGAAGTCAAGATTTAAAAATCAAAGGAAATCTCTTCTAAGTTTCGTTTGCTTATTTGTCTTAATAATGAAATAAAAGGATATTTTAATTGAGTTCAACAAATTCTAAGAAACTACTGTCAAGAGATACTGTGCAAGTTAATGAAAATATAATGCTGTAAAATGTATATTACCTGACACCAAAAAGATTATTGTCTAGTATCCATAACTACTAAAATGATTGATGCTCTTTTATTTTCCTAGATAAATGTTCAGTTCATTTACTTGGTCTGAAATTTAATTTTGAATATGATAGTTCAATTTTTATTCTTAATGTAATTTACCTAGACCAATGGCTTCAAATGTTTCAAGTATTATACCTATATTCAGAATTAGTATATATCAAGAGTTTTCAGATGATGTCTTTGTTATTTTCTGTAATTTATGTAAGAAAAAAGTCCACAATTACAATGAACTTAATAACCCTTTAAAATCAGGGCTGTTACGCAGACTCAGAAGAGAATTTCTATACATTTAATTACAGTTATATATGTATTTGTAAAGTACATTATTTAGTCTATAAAAATTCATACATTTGGGGAATAGATTCACTATACTTTAATTTTCTATTGCCTCCTACCTGGCCATGAGGTAAAAATCAATGCCATAATTTGTGTAGTGCTTAAAAATCTACAGGGAAGGAGAGAGAAACAGATGGAGCATGGAGAATTTTTAGGGAATGAAATGGATCTATATGATGCTGTAATAGTGGATACATGTTGTCATGCACTTGTCAAAATCCATAAAATGTACAATACGTCAAGTGAACCCTAATGTAAGCTGAAGACTTGAGGTGATAATGATGGGTCAATGTTGATTGGATTATAACAAATGTACCACTGGGATGTGGGATGTTGATATTGAGGAAGGCTGTGTACGCATGAGGTCAGATATGTGTGAGGGATGAGAATTCCCAGTACTTTTGATTCAATTTTGCTAAGAACTTAAAACTGCCCTAAAAAATAAAGTTCATGAAAAATATTATAAATGAGTATATAGGGGGAAATATATAAATGTGTGTAAATATATGCATACATAAACACAAAGACATACATACATATATAGGTTAAATGGTGTGTTAAATGAGACTGTATACCTAGATATGGAATAAATATATACAAATATATAAACAATTGTGTATACACATACACGTACACAAAACTATTTATGACATTGTATGTTTATGTATTATTAACCCTCATGGCAGCTTTTTGAGATAGTTAAATATCTTTTGTCACTTTAGTGGCATGCAATCCGTGACTTGGAATATGTAAGACTCTTCCAAAATTCACATAGCTCTAAGAGCAACAACAGCAAGGTCTTGATCCTAACTTCTTTTGTCGACAATTATCTATACTCATATTATTACTTCCTCTGCTTAATTTATATCATTATAGTTGGAAACACTTTAAAAATATGAATCAAAATTTACAAATTACATTTCAATATTTGTGTTGACAACTTTGGCAAACCTATATTTATTGGTTTTGTTTATTTTGAAGTTGAGGTAACAGGACAGCAGCTTTTCTGTAGTTAATTAAGCAGTGATGGCAGTAACAGAATGAAGTAAATTTATTTTGGGATGTAAATACTTGTCAGTGTGTGATGGCTCAGCAGAAATCTCAGCTGGGCACCACTAAATGTTCATAAAAACTTTCCTCAAGCCATGGGATTCTGTAACGCTGACATGATTTGATTTGGTGAATGGTGCTGATGATGTTGAAATTGAGCATTTTCTTAACTTTATGACTTAAAGTGCCCTTTGTTTAAAATTGATATTTTGTCTGAATTATTGAGTGGCCACATCCCTTAACAGTGACACTAGTCACTTCCAGGCTGCCTAGAAGATGTACATATCACTACAGTGAAATTAATTTAACCCTTTTCATTTTTAAATTCAAGCGAATCTTTAACCACATCCTGCATTTCACATCATTTCCTTGGCTATTTAAGTATCTCCTAGAGTGATCAATTTATACCACAATGTATTTTTTGGATGTCAAAATTGAAAAAGATGAGCTGACATAATGCCGTAGCCCAAATCATAATGTTCCCTGCCAGAAAAGAGAAGGATGCAGGTGATTACCTATGGGGCAGATTTCTTACTGTTTGACTTAGTCTACATTCATTGGATACTTAAAAATGCCAGAGACGGTGGAGGACCTAAAAAGATCTTACTTGTAGGGATTTATATGGCAAAATTTAATCATAAGAAATTTTCAATTTAATATTTTGGAAGTGTATATTTTTCGCATGAAGAATATATGACAATTCTTATATGTAATTAAGGGTAATTGGCAGGTAGTACTGTGTCCTATTGAGTGTGGGTAGTCTCAGAGGATGTAGACTTGATTTCAAGATGACAGTGAAAAAAATTTGCCGTTGCCACAGACATTCAGGAGGTGGAATGTGAATTCTCTGGTCATATGATTTGATGTTATTAAGAATCAATTACCGCCATACACTCCCAGCACTGTCTATTCTCTCCAGATTACGAAGGTCTGCACTCTCATTGGGGGGCATTCTCTGCCAGTGTGCCAGGACCCAATCCCAGCCCATTCTATATACCACACTCCCGCAAGAGCTTCCTCTAAGAAACTGTTCCAGTATGACATTTCCTGTGTAAAGTATTGGTGAAAAGTCTTTTGTTACTCTACATGAATTATTCTCACTTAGTCTAGCTGAGCAAGAACTTAAAACTTTACCCTCGTTTTTTTCAAGTTATAAGCTTATCACAATATTTTATGTCTTCAAGCAAGCTTTAAATTATTAACATGGTAACTCTATTCTTGAATCTATTCCAAGTTAATACAGTATTCTCTATACATGGTTCCCCTACAGATAAACAAATACCGATGAAAGGTAAATGAAGAAATATTTTACAAGGTTATTATTTTCTTGCTGCAATGAAATGGAATGTTAAACTGATCAATAGAATAATGAGGCCTAAACCTTATTTGTCCCTCACAAGATATGTAGATTAATATATTCATACTATTTAAGAAAAAAATAGGATATACTAATAATTAAATGCTAGCAGAATTATTTTCTTAAAAAAGAAAATTATACCTTGAACTTGTCTTAGGAAACCCATACCCATTGACTTATTTAAGGAATAAAGTATGACAAATATTGAAGCTAACACATGAGAGCAAAATGTTTAAATTCAAATATCAGACATATTTCAATAACTTTTGTAGTTTTTGATCAGTTACTTGAGCTCATAGGCTTAACTAATGCCTGCTTTAGTAATACCTGGAATCACAGAAATTTATGTTTCCATGTGGTCCATTTTGACAGAGACAATGTCATCACATTGAGATTTATTGTAGCTTGAGTTTTTTGAGAATGTAATTTTTTAAAAAAGACAATATATATTAAGCTGAATTTCATTTGCAATATTGCTTTATTTGGCATATATTTAACTTTCTAGCAGTACTTAAGTATGAGTACTATTACGAATAGTTGAGATGAACCCAACATCCTTCCCCTTTTTTCTTTTCAGTTACCTTGCTACCTCTTATGAGCTCATGTTTTACAAGAAAGAAGCTTTGCCTTTTTACACAGGTGAAGCATCTAACCTAACAAACTCATCAGCTCAGTATCTCCCTATATCAAATGAGTTCACTAAAGATAATTTTCAGTGCACTAGGAATTTTAGAAATCAGGATTTTTCTCTTCTTCTCCACCACACAGTGCTGTGGCAGTGAAACCTAGCCCAATTGTGGTCACATTTGCTGCCTTGCAGAAAGTCAACCTGAGGAGCTAGAGCCAAGAAAACCCCTGGGAAATCAATCAGGGCCCTAATCATATCCACCGCCAAGCCCAACTTAACTCTTGCCATCATCAGTCATGTGAGAAAATGATTTTCCTGAAATCTTTCGCCAGTTTGATTCAGATCTGCACATATTTGAAAATGAAGTATATAAATGATATTTGTTACCAGGAGTGGAGTTACAGGTAATAGGGTAGAATTCTTTAAAAGTAAGGGACGCAAGAAATACTCTGTCATGTAAGAAGCTGATTTTTTTTTTTTTTTTTTTTTTTTACATTTACACAACAGTTGGTTACAATGTGAGTTATTTTATTTTGGACCTTGTAACATGTGCTACCCACACTACAGTATTAGGTAACTGAGGGAAAAAAATAGGCAGGATGGTGGATTCTACAGCCAAAAAAGAAGAAATGTTGCTTTGATACTTACCTCTGAAAGCAGAAAGAATAGCAAAGAATGTTTCGCCAAGAGTTGCTCTTCTGTCTGTGGTCTGTGATACAAGTATATTTAATTTTTCAGGGACCTCCATGCTTGGAAAAATTAAATTACTTACACCAAACTAAAGAGAGGGCTATCAAAAACAGAGAGATGAGAGACATAGTAGGAGAAAATATAGAGCAATAGGAATGTCTTCCCTCAGCATATTTTTAAAGTATGTTCTCCTTGAAAAAAATATAAATGCCCACATTATAGACAGAAATCAAAATGAGGACAGAGAGGAGATAAATACAGATACACACTACTGCCTATTGTTTCTACTAACTTCTATAAGATACGAATTATATACATGTATATAAATAATTTCCAAAATATCTTTTATACAGATAAATTTTCCAAATTAAAGATAGGAGAAAAACAATAAAATTATTTTTCAAAAGCTTTCATAAGGCTATTCACCTAATTTTCAAATTATTTAATGTTAGTGCATTAAATATTTCCCAAATGTAATTAGCTAACATTCTTTTTATACATATAAATTAAGCATTATTTTCAAAATAGCTTACAGAGTAAACAATATTTTTCTAATATGCTGTGGCTACTGATCTTATAAAGCCTCATTATGAACTAGTTAATAAACATATATAAAAAAGACTAAGTCTGATTTCCTTTTCAAATATTTAATTTTATGAATTCCCATTTACATGTGTTTAGAATGGACAGGAATGATTTTTACCTCTTCAGTAATACTTTTATATAAATTAAAAATATTTTGATTTCACATATATGGCAATAAATTTCTATGTTTGCCATTAGTACTGTTTTTGTAAAATGGGGATGTAGTACTAAGAATCACTATATACAAAATAAAGCACATGATTATTTTGTTAGTTTTACAAATCTTTTTCTCAAACATAAATTCTTAAAAAAAAAAAAAAACACTAACAATCAGAGAATACTGATTTGACTTCCACCATTGTAGTATTTCCATTTTACCTTGAAAGAGAACATTAAAAACATGACCTTGATTGGTAGGAGCAAGAAATTGTATCACTGATAGAGAAAATCTTATAGTTATCTCTTATAGTAAATCATTAGGAAAATATTGAAAGTTAAAAAATCCAAACAAAATATGGTGGTGATCCCTAAACTACTTTGACACTACTTAGATGAGTAGCTTAGTCTTAACCAAAATGTTTTTTTTTTCTTGGTCATACGCATCACCCTCCCCTCAAATGTCTTTTAAAAAATACATTGAACAATAGCAAAAATCAAAGAGCACAAAGGATTTTCAAGAACGGAAAAATCTCTAGTGCAGAAAGAAATCTTATGGTGAAGAGCAGATTGCTTTGGAGACATGACTCAATCAGCTTATAATTCGTTATGAGGATTTCTCTTTCCGCTTTGGGGCAAAGTCTACTCTATGTGAAGTTTCCACTCCATTTTCTGTTCCTTTTTTAGAAGACTTGCCTTTACTCAGGGACCGTTTCTTCTTCACAAACGAGGCCTGAAGATTAGAATCCTCTATCCACCTCTGAAACCACATAGTGATTAAGTTCCATGTTATGTATGCCTGGATAGTGCAACTGGAGGACAAAACAGCGATTTTAGCTGCCAATACGTTTACGTTTCCAGTCACGGAATCCGGATTCCGACTATGCGATCCAGCCAGGTGAAACCCAACGGTCAGGACCGAGACGATTAAAGTCACGAGTCTACCCAAAATGAACACAATGGCCCAGAGAGAGATCCCTTTCTGGTACTTCTCGTCGCTAAAATAAAACAGGCCGCACATGTGGGAGAGCAATTCGACGAAGTAGTGCAGCACCAGAAGCAGGAGCCCCAGGTGGTTCAGGTACAGCAGGTAAGCGCCCGTGATGTGGAACAGGTGGAGGCCGATGTACACAAGCTGCCCAGGGACGTCTTGTTTTTTGGTTTTCTGGAAGTAGAGTTCGGGAAAGGCGTGGAACCAGTAAGCCAGCTGCGAGATGTAGAAGAACTTCATCTGGAAGGTCATCATGCTGTGGGGCTGCGCCCTCCACAGGAGCGCGGGGTCCGCCAGGCAGTTCTCGGAGACCAGCACCACCGCGCCCCAGACGCACGAGACGAAGTAGAACACGCTGAACTGGCCGGACGCGTTGAACTTGTTCTGCCTCGCTTTGGTGAACTGCATCCTCCTGTTGATCTTATCCAGCACGTACTCCTGGATGGTGGCGTGCAGGATGATCGCCACCAGCATGTAGAAGAAAATCGTGGCCAGGTCTTTGGCCCCATAATGGTACAGGGACCTGGAGCCCGCTGCGTGCTCTTCCGCCGCGGGGACCACGACGCCGTGCTGCAGCGTGAGGAAGACGATGGACGCCTCCGCCGTGCCCTCGAACATCAGCCCCAGCACGAAGAACATGCCCACGCAGGACACGATGTCCGCGTGATTCTGCAGGATGAACTCCTGGCTCAGGACTGGCGGGTTCCGGGTGCTCTTCTTGCGGAACCCCATGCCGGCGCTTCCCGACACTCACCGGCGAGCCGCCGCCGCCCCCTGCTGCTCCTCACAGCGCCGCGGCCGCCGCGGGGGCTTCGCTCCCCATCCCGAGCCCGCCGGGTCGCCGCGGCCGGCCGGGAGAGACCGGTCACGGCGCGGGCGGCGCATGCGCACCAGGCGCGCTGAGGCAGGGCGGGGAATCGAGCGCCGCGCGCCTGCCCGCGCCAGGCCCGGGCGCGAGCGTGGATCTTCCGCGGGGATCGTCGTCGCTCCGCGTTCGTGGCCACCGCCGAGATGCTCCTCGGTTCCTCCTTTCACTGACATCTTCATTAGTCACCATGATAGAACCGGTAGGGCTCTGGTCGTTCTCCGTCAGATCTTCAGTCATAACAACAGCAGCATAACAATAATACTTAACAGCAAACGCTCCTAGTGCCGTTTGTCAGGTGCTGCTCTAAGCACTTCATTTATATTTACGAATTTAACCTTCCTGGAAAACCCAACGAGGTAGATACTGTTACAATCTCCCCGCCCCCACCCTTGTTTAAGTGACAAAACACTAAGGCGCAGGGAGTTGGGGTGACGCCCCAGCTCGCGTCCCCAAAGTGACACCCAGTACCGACCCGCCTGGCTGCGGCGCTGCCCCTCCCGGTAAGTCCATCCGCGGAGAAATACAGATCAACAGCAAAGCATATTATAAAAGAGTTCCCCATTAGCAGTATTAACAATAGTACTAATAATTGTGACAATGATATTGTCTGGCCAGTATTTTGAAGGACTTGGTGGCAGCTGGAAGCAGAGAACTATTTATAAGTTAGTGGAAAAGTCTGTTGGCTACGAAGCCCGAAACTGAATCTCTTCTTTCCAGCCCAAATGAGAACCTCGTATTTCATGGGCATGGTTTTTGCATATACAATTTTGCTAAAATGTATATTTTAAACACAATTTCTTTTGTAAGTGCTAATACCTTTCTCAGTTCAAATTTCATGTCAGTCTTCAAAATTTCTGTTTAAATGCGAGCAATTTTCTTGTTTCTTCTGTATATCATGACATCACAGTCATTACTAATAGAGTTAACGTTTGAAATTTGGAATACGGATTTCCGAAGAAAAAGTGCTACCGATTTAAAGAATAAAGTATAGATTACATTTAGACTGCCCAAACTCCCTTTTATCATTGTTTTTCCGCATACCATGCACTGGCAATAGATGCGATCCGACTTGCGTAATTACTTTTACAAAAGAACAAAATCTAGAACAAAATGCTCTGTTCAATGGACAGTACGCCTGCATTTCCTAGAACAGCCAAACAATTGCATATAGAATTTGTTGTGGAAAGTGTTCCCTAGTTAAGGAAAGTACCTACATTATTTTTCCATAGCAAGAGTTTGCTGTTTCTTGAAGGATTCCTCATTAAGTAGTACACTTGCTTTAAGGGTTTGCTACACAGTCTTTGTTTGTTTGTAGGTTTTCCTAGTTGTTACTCAGTTTTTGTCTATGACAGCTCAACAATGAGTTCCATAGAAGGTAACTAAATCATTGAGAAATGATAAATAGAGGTCCAAAAATTAGGGTACCCAGAAATGAGGAAAAAATTAAACTTTTTGAAAGCAGTTGTGGGAACCAAAGACAAGAGCAGTGCCTTGTGGGAATTGTCAAGACTTTATTCAGGAAAGTACATATTTACCTTTTTGAGACTAATTATAATTTTAAATATATAATAGAATTAATCAGTCTTCTTATAGGTTAGACAATATGGCTGATTATTTTGTGGCAGACTAATAAATATAAAAAATACTTGTATAATTCCTTAATATAGACATCATTTATATTTGTTTGGTATTATTTTTGTCAGGTATTCCAACACTACTTGGGCAAATATGAAAGAATTTGACCTTGAAAAACACATCAAAGTGAACAGCACCATTATTTGCACACAGATTTGAAATATTATTTTAAAATCTAAAGAATACCAAAGCCATTATGGGCTAGTTTAAAATTATCTCTTGACCTATAAAAAAATAAAACAACTAAACTTTGATGGGTTTTTTTTTTTTCCCCCATCACTCTACTTGCTTTTCAAGTAGAGGAACTATCTTCAGCATATCATCTCTCCCTTCTTTGAGCTTGCAACACCAAACAACACTCTGTATTGTAAATTTTTAATTTAAATTTTACCTTAAATGTAGTCTACTTGAATTTTAGATTTAGATTTCACAATATCATCATAAAAATATAAAATATCAAATTTATGAAATTACTAGAATCTGTAAGGTTATTTCAGTAATATATAATAATATGATTGATTTCAGCGGTTTTAGTGGCATTTTTATTTAACAAAGAATAAACTGTATATAAGAACATTTAATAAATTATGTTACCACTGTGATTATTAAATCATGTAATATATTTGGGAGGGTATTTCTCCTTTATGCACAGCCCTGTATGCCTGTGGCACAGATAATTATTAAAATTCAAAGGGAAATTTCTACTTCCATCCACAAGGGAGTAACTGTAATTGAACTTTCACTCCTATTGTAAATAATTTTAAAACTAGATAAAAATATATGAAATACCTTTTTTCGGGTATTGCAAGACACACAGCACAGGACTATGATCCCTAAGAGAAGGGAGACAAGTGAGGTGAGCCCCACAATTAATCTGATTTTCTACCTGGAAGCATTTTCTAGACCATTCTACAGGAAGGGAAAACCCAAGAAGAGCCCAGCAATCTTGCTGAATTGAGGAGGGAGAGGCAGAATTTAGGAGAAGCTGAGGCCATGAAATTTGCTGGACAGATTACTTGTGTAGAGGAAGTTAGGTGTTAAAAGAGCTCCTGAAATTTGAATAAATGTTTCTTTGAGTCTGCTACTGATATTAAGTCCTGCATGCACAGGGTTAAAATACATGAGGCCAAATGAAGAATAATAGAATTGTAAATTGATTATTTCCTAAGACTCACATAGGACTAGGAGACTTTCAAGATTGGAATAGCCAGAAAGTAGAATCCTCATTGAACACTTGTAGCATTCAGTAGGGACCCAAAAAAAACTGCAATCTTAAGTAAGGCTAAACTTGCCCTAAGGAAATAGCTAATTCATGCCTATCCACACAAAGTTTACAAGAAGCCTTGAAAGGATTAAGGTACTCCACAAGGAATTTAACTGCCTGCCAGAACAATCCAGCTCTCAACAATGTGAAATTCACATTGTTTAGAATCCAGTAAAAAATTATGAAACAAAGGGTAGATTTGGCTGGGATTGTCTGCCAGAATGCCTACTTGTGGCCTCTCCATGTGCTATTGGCATCTTCATGGTAGGTGACTCAAGGCTCCAAAAAGCTTTCTAGCCAAAAAGGACAGAAACTTAATGGCCTTTTATGAGGTATCATTGGAAGTCATATCATATAATTTTCATTGTCAAAGAAGGCACAAGCCTACTATCCACCTTCAAGGTGGGGTGAGGATTGAAGGGAGGGTGGGGATTTTCACCTCTTAATGAGAAATGTTCCTAGTACTTGCTAAATTTTTAAGTAGCAACATCCTTTCCAATGACAGCAAATTTTGTTTCCTCTCACATGAGATACACACTGTTCTCTTCCAATGCAAATAATAGTCTCATGCAAATATAGTGTCAGGCTCAGGTTTATTACCCAGAAAATTATAAGCTGAATTAGATCCAGATGCAAATGAAAAAAAGATTCTTTCCTTTGTTACACTTACTCTTGATGTAAAGACTTGTGAATTAAAGAAATAGGGTTTCTGGCTCCCACACACCCAAAGCATAAAAAAAATTCAATTGAAACTTCCATTTAAGAGTGGGAAAATGTGATACACAAAGCAGTCAACAGCCAATAATAAGTATGAGATCTACCCAGGTAAAGTTCATAGATCTTTCATTTAAACCTTATTGTCCTCTCTAGGACATGGTGGAAGATTTTTTTCAAAAATATGGATTAAATATCGTAAGTTGATTTGTTTGCGTTTGTTGATTTATATATTTTAAAAGATAATAGACACTAGAAACCAAATAATGTTTATGTGAAAATGTTAGTCTTTTTCTTTGTGATATAATGGTCATTGATTATAGTATTAATTATGGAGTATTAATTACACAATGGTACTTCAAGGAATTAATTCAATGGAAATTTTACAATGGAAGAAACAGAAGAATGGATGAATCAGTTTCTGACTGTCTTCATCCATTCATTGCTTGCCCTGATGTATACAGAGGATTGCCAGATATAGGTCAAATTATCTTTTAAAATTGTGTTGATTTCTTTATGAGAAATATTTGATTTAAAATTCAATAGAAAGCTTCACTATAATTTAGGTACTATATTTCAAATTGGTACTAATAATTAGTTCTTTCCATTAGGTAGGCAATGTAACATTTTGATGTCTGTATTTTATGGTAGTATTATTATTTATATGAATAGCTTAGCTTAATTCTTCTAAGTGACTTATGTGCCTTTTTAAAACATAATTACCTTAAAGAGATAAATTGACATTGATTCAGACTTTGTTAAAATAGTACAGTACACTTTATAATATAGATATTACTTCGTATTTAAATATTTTATATCTCAGAATAAATATATATATGTATACTTCTATAATACTAACCTTTTAATAATTTAAATTTGGACTATTCAAATAATAGAATTGAAAATTCAAATTTGAGAATTCAAAGGCATTTGAAGTAGCAAGAAATGTTGGAAAAGAATTACTCCAAAATAATCAGACCCACGTCACTTTTAATCAATGTTTATAATTAGCGGTCATAATTGACTGAGATCACCAAATACTCAGCTCCATTAAACAAAACATAATGTAATTTAGCTTAGCTTATGTATGAAATTACAGTCTCTAGGGATTTGACTGATTTAAACAGTCTTGAATAATTCAATTAATGAGATAATTATTATATTTTCAGTCATTTTTATAATTGATAAGACATGTTAAAACATAGGCTTTTAGAAAACACACTATAAAATATAGCTGAATAGTTAATGACATAAGGAAAACTCAACACAGTATTATATTTACAAATTCTAGAATGCTTATTTGCCAATGTATTTATTACTAACCTAGCAAGTAAAAATAATATGAAGAATTGTTTAAAGATATACTCCTGGAGTAGGTTAATAGTGTCAGTCTACCACTAAAATATAAAAATTGATAAAAATTAAAATCAATATTAGGTAATTTATTTTTTAACTGCCTGCTTTATTGACCAAACAAACCTTATACTCACCCTCATGGAACTTACATGATAATCAAGGAGAAGTAGAGGACAAAAACACTGCAAATATATACGAAGTCTGTCCAGAAAGTATCCAGCCATGTAATGTTATATATTATATTGACGATGGCTGGATGCTTTCTGGACAGACTGACTTCGTATATTTGCAAATAGCTAGTGAAAAGTGCTAGGACAAAAAGGCCGAGAGGATGAAGGTGGATAATGAGGATGGCTCTTTTAGGTATGGTGGGCAAGGGGAGCCTCTCTAAATAGGTGCTGTTTGCACCAAGATGCACATGAAGTTAGAGAACTACACAACAATCTGGAAGAAAACATGCCAGGACACAGTAAGTCCAAATGCTGTGAGGCAAGAGCAAGAATGATTCTTTCACGAAGACAAAAGGGGCCAGGAGGACAAGAGTGTAGCAAGGGAAATAGATGACAGAGGCAGCAGAGTTCAGTAGGAGGCATTTCTTAGAAGGCCTTGTAGGTCATGGTTAAGGAATTTGAAATTTGGTCTAAGATTGACAAGAAAAACCTGAACGTTTTGAGCATTGTTTTAAATGGATCGCTTTGGCTTCTGCAAGATACACTATCTGTGGAACGTACAAAAGTACAAAAAGGCCGTTGTATAAATTGTAATTTACAAACAGTACATTGTATTTCTTTTGTATTTCTTGACTCTAATTTAAAAAAAAAAACCCTTTCCTCTTTTTATGTACAAAATTTGGGTGCAGCCCAATGGCTATCCCATTACCCCAGCATCACTGATTGAATAGGGCTTCTTTTCCCCAGTGTATATTGTCGTCTGATTTGTCAAAGATCATACTTAGATAGTTACAATGATTTTGAAGTTTCCCTACACTGTGCTGTGTCAAAAATATTTATTTTAGGGCCGGGCGCGGTGGCTCACACCTGTAATCCTAGCACTCAGGGAGGCCGAGATGGGTGGATTGTTTGAGCTCAGGAGTTCAAGACCAGCCTGAGCAAGAGCGAGACCGCGTCTCTACCAAAAATAGAAAGAAATTAATTGGACAGCTAAAAATATATAGAAAAAATTAGCCGGGCATGGTGGCACATGCCTGTAGTCCCAGCTACTCAGGAGGCTGAGGCAGTAGGATTGCTTGAGCCCAGGAGTTTGAGGTTGCTGTGAGCTAGGCTGACGCCACGGCACTCTAGTGAAACTCTGTCTCAAAAAAAAAATATATATATATATATTTATTTTAGCCCATATCAACATATAATTTAGGACATGTTAGCGTAAATTAGTCATATTAATTTAATAACTACATTTAAATAATTTAAATACTGCTTCTTAACTTTAATATTATAAAATAAGCATTTTCTTAGGACTTTTATACATTACTCCTAGTTCGTGTTTTTTTCCGCAACAACCATGTATTTTTACGTTTTATTTCACCCCTGTAGTTAGAAAGAATAACTACTATAGTTGAGTATTTATGTCCCTCCAACCTCCAATATTCATGCAGAAACTTAATCCCCATTGTGGATGGTATGAAGAGGTGGGGCCTTTAGGGACGTGATTCAGTCAGGAGGGCTCTGCTCTTGGGGGTAGGATTGATGTCCTTATAAAAGAGGCTTCAGAGAGCTCCTGGCTTTTCCATCCTTTCTACCATGTGAGCACACAGTGTTGTCCCCTCCAGAGGACACAACAACAAGGTCCCAACTTGAAAACAGAGAATGAGCCTTTACCAGACATTGCATCTGCTGTCACCTTGACCTTGGGTAGAATCATGTGGGTGTTGCGAAATCATGCCACAAATGATGAAAATAGCACATATTAATGGGATTGGAAAATTGGAAATAGAGTGTTTTATTTGCACTATAATCTGCTTATTTAGAACATATAAATATGTATTATTTCTGCACATATACCCACTTGTGTCCATTATAAAAATTCTCTTTTTTAAATATTTTGAAAAAAGTTTACAACTACTATGACATTTCCTAATACTTCCAAGAATATAAAGCAGAGAAAACATGAAAGTAAAGTACAATTTTCCTTTGGGGGTAAAAAACAATCAATGCATTTTTTAAATGATGGCCGATCATGACAAATACTAGTAAAATGTCTGGAAGAGATTGTCACAACTTTCTCTCATCACAAAAGGAAATGGATTGAAGATGTGCTCAAATTTTTTACTGAAGTTTATTATGTGTGGTTCATTAGATATCTACAAAATATGATAGAAATATTAGGCTTGTATTGATCCTTATCAATTCATTTACTGAACAAGCACTTTTTGGAAGACTGTTAAAATGGCCACTGGCATTACACACAATTTTACTCTTACTGAATTCTGTTTGATCTTGGCAATATCCATGGCACTGAGTGACTTGGATGTGTTCTTTACTGCTGATTAAAACAGAGGATATGGAAAATAAGTTTTAGTAGGTTAAATCCAACAGTGAAGTTTGGAGCCTAAACTTAAGTTTAAAGCCTGATAAAGACTTGCTTTTTTGTAGTGGTTATATGAGCCATTAATTACTGATCTCTATAGCAATTAATTCACTTCACTTTTTTTCTATATATTCAGGCTGTGGATGGTAATTACATTTAAATGTTTCTAAACTTTTCTCATATATAGCAGCACAGAAGACAAATATCTTGAAAACTAAAGTCTGCGATATGTTGGCAAGGGCAAAGAAGACTGCGCACCATTTACTTCTGACAAGAAAAATGATTGTAATGTCCCTAACATTCCACCTCTCTCCCTTCTATAAAATGCATCATTCAGTGGATGTCACTTTGGTGGCAGTCATAATTTGTATTCCTCCTGGCAACTCCCCTACCTTGCAGGCCTTAAAATAGGTTCCGTTATAGCCTACAGCTGCAGGAAAGCACAAATCCATTTCCTGGGGCCATTTCTTTGGCTCACAGCCATTTGATATTATTGTTTTTCCGATACTTGACACCAAAGTTATTGATGATGTTACAAAATGGACAGAATGGGAATTGGACAATTTTCACAAGATCTGATAATTAATAATAATGATGATGAACATTTGTAAAAGCAAAGAAGAAATATTTTATAATAAAGGTCCCAAAGCCAAAAGAAATTGTTATTATATCCTCTATTATAAAACAGAGCTGTATCTTTGCAAATAATGAAAGTGAAGGTGTCCTAATCTTGTGTTATATCCTTCTGTGGCTCTTACCCTGAATTACTTCACGCTTTTTTAAAGTAAAATGTAAATGTGAAATTGCACAAGTGCAAGCTATTTTTTCAATGCTAATTAATCTTCTGTCAAATGCAGTCTCATTTACTAGCTAGCTAATTTGCCACAAAACTTTGGATAACAAATAATGAGACCATTAAATATTTTATTTTTCAAATAAATAGCTTTATAAGCATTTCTCATCTATACTACACCTGCAAGATACATTCTTTTTCCTGAGGTAGAATAACTGTGATTCCAATAAGTAACATATTTGTGTATTAAATAAATATTTCTAGGAGATATACTATGATAGGCAACATGACGCTAGACAATTTAGATTGTAACAGTTCAGATTTTAATAATATTAGAAAGAAGTCTGTCATCAGGTACAGTGCTCTAACCATTCAGCATGGGATCACCAGGTGTCACCTGTGTGGGAGAGAAAGGCAATATAAAGGCAGGTGCCTACAGGGGCTATGTGAAAACATGGGTCCAATGGATAAACAAAAACAAGAATTTTATTTCTGGCTAAGATGAAAAATACGAGAACTAGACCTTTAGCAAAAGTAATGATGCATATATTATTCAAATTTAAGAATTATCATAAGCATAGTATAATCAGACAACATGGTATGGGTGAAAGAATAGACACATTGATGAATAAGATATTATAGAAAGGCCAGAAAAAGACTTACATGAATAGAGTCAACTGATTTTCAGCAAAAACACAGAGGCAATTCAATAGAGAAAGGATGTTTTCCTCAACAAGTGGTGGTGGAACATTTGAACATCTTATGCAAAGACAAACAATGGATCTAGACCAGATGTTACACTTTTCACAAAAACTAATTCAAAATAAACTTAGGACCTACTATAAAATACAAAAGTGTAAAACTTCTAGAAGAAAACAGAAAAAAAAATTTATATGACCTTGGGTACATTAATAAGTTTTTAGGTAAAAACTGAAAGTGTGATCTGTGAAAGAAAAAGTAATAATTTGGATTATTGAAATTAAAAACTTCTCTGCAAAAGACTCTGTAAAGATAATAAAAAGACTAGGAGGAAATATTTTTAAATTCTGATAAGTGGCTTTTTATTCTATAAAAAATACTCAAAGTCAACAATAAAAAAAAAAAAACTAAATGAGCAAATGTTCTGAACAGACACATCACCGAAGAAAATATACAGACAGTTAAACATATGAAAAGATGCTCAATATTATTTGTCATTAGGGAAATGCAAATTAAAACCACAAAAAAGATACACTACGCATCTATTAGAATGGCTAAAATCCCAAATCTGACAATGCTAATTAGTGACAAGGTGGGAGCAATAGGAACTCTCATTTAGTTGCTGGTGAGGATGTAAAATAATAGGGCCATATGGAAAGACAGTTTGGCAGTTTCCTATAAAGCTAAACACAATCTTACCATACTCAGCAATGACATTTTTAAGTATTTAGCCAACTGATTTGAAAACTCAGGTCTATACTAAAATCTACACACACAAATTTATAGAAGTTTTATTTATAATCATCAAAAACTGAAAACAACAAAGTTATCTTTCAATAAGTGAAAAGATAAACCTTGGTACATCCATAGAACGGACTATAACTCAGCAACTAAAAGGAATGAGCTGTCAATCTGAACAACATGGGTGAATCTTTAATGCATATTTTTGAATGAAATAAGTGAGTCTGTAAAGGCAACATATATAATTCCATGTATGCAACATTCTGGAAAATTTAGAGAAAGTTTTCCTAAAACTTCTCTATCCAAGTTGCTAAAATGTCCAAAATTTAAGATATCCTAACTATGTATATATTTTCTTGACCATGTAAAATGACATCTCGATATATTAACAATATATTTAATAATGGAATTAATATTTTAAAATGTTTTCCTTGTTATAGCCAAAGAAATATGAGATAATTTTACTTCTCTTTTTTTAATATAGACATTTTCCTTTTTCAACGTAGAAAGTTATATTCAATTGTGGAGTATTTTTTGTATTTAATTACTGGAGTCACGTGTATTTTCTTACTCTTTCAGATTTAAACACAGGTAACTTTTACACAAATTTTCTTAACCCCCCAAATTTCTATATTATGAGAAAAGAGTTAGAAAGACAGGATACAGTTTCTGCTGCTGCAGTGGTTCCCAAACTTCTGACCAATATTCATCATCTTCCTGCTTTGCTGCCCGTTCTGTGGATATATCCCACTCACCCTGGCTAACAATTCTGTAGTTGCTTACTCAATGAGGTAAGCTCCGTGAGGCAATATATACTGAACATATTATACGTCCAGTTCTGCTCTGGGCACTTAGTTTTTGTTGCTGGGGGGAAAAAAGTAAAATTCAGACAAAAATCCTGACCTTTTGGACCCAAAATTTCTTTTCCCACTTTTTAGTTACTTGTTTCTGACCTTGGAGAGATAAGGATTTTTATTTGTTTGGTTTTGTTCTCCTATAGATTTGTCTTGATCTACAGGTCAGACATTTAAAAATCTTGGGCAGTTTTCCTTTTTTTTTTCCCCTTCCTGGCTTAATTATTACGTAAAACACTATTCCTGGAAACGCCACCATTAATCACCCCTGCTGCCTCTTTGGACACTTGGGACTGAATTAACTCTGTTTCCCCAAAATAAAATATGTTAATAATTACTTTTTTTTCGGGATTGTGAGGATCAAAGTGATAAAATTTTGTAGGAAAATGTGTATTGTGATTAATAAGTAGCAAAAGTGTGAAAAAAGCTAAAGAAAATTACTGATAGTTAGAAGCTAGAGAGAGAATCAAGGCAGAGAGTGAAAGAGTGACTGATGGACCAACCCCGGCGGGTGGCTGGGAGAGTGTGATCCTGACACAGGTGGACAGACATATCTCAGACAGAAGACAGAAGGCCTTTTCCATTGTAGAACATAGGGGGGTAAGAACAGTTAGAGATGCAGATTTTTATATATGGGAGTGCTAGGAGATCCTGTCTGATTTTTCTCTATGGGGTGTGGGAGTTGAACTTGTCTGCTGAGAACCTAAGGTGATTTGGTGGCAATAGAAATAGTTGAAAACACCTGATAAAGACGAGGAACGAGTGCTGACTAGAATTCAGGGTCTGCTGTGTTGAAAGTCTAGAATTCACAGGGACATCAAATGACAAAGTTGTTTGTTGTTTTGTGGTCGTTTTGGCAGCACATAGCAACTTGATAGTTGCATTCTAAAAGGGTATTCCAAGAAACATTTAGGAGGAGGAGAGAAACGTCTATGTGTAACCTGGCAACTTGGAAGATGTTTGTTACTGAAATTAAAAATAATATTTAACTTTGTGTTTATTAGGAAACAAGGCAGAAGTTTAAGTGAATATGTCTTGTAATATTGATGCTTTAATAAACACCAGCCATATACCTGGAGATTACCCATGAAACACTTTATGAGCAATATTTCGTTATGATTTCTCTTTCTCTCTCTCTCTCTCTCTCTCTCTCTCTCTCTCTCTCTCTCTCTCTCTCTCTCTCTCTCTTTCTCTCTCTCTCTCTCTCTCACACACACACACACACACACAAACACTCTCACGGAGTACTAAGTAAAATAATGAAGTGTCTTCGGATGATAATTTGGCCATTAAAGAATATTCTCCAGTTGTATGTTTCTTTCATTAGTAGTCTTAAGGGTGTTCAAGTTACAGTCTCAGCTTTTAAGTCTTAAATTCTACATTTCACATCCATTTCTGTCTTGTAAAGGTATACATGCAGGAAATTAAACCCCCAACACAGGCAAATCAATGAACTGGACAAGCCTCTCATAGAAACTACCTCCTCCCTGAGCCCCATGGATCTAGCTCACTGACAAGTATATGGACCTAACAAGTATGCTTGGCCTTACCTCTGAAGAGGCGTCCCCAGGTTGGTATTACAATAAGAAGACAAAGAAATGAAAGAAAGTCCTCTGAACATAGTCTCCAATATGTTTTTAAAAAGGGCAGAAACTGATCCTTAACTATGAAACAATGATGCGACCGTTAGTAAATAAAAGTTCATCACGGATGAAAATCTGATGCCAGAACAAGTCAATAAAGCTGATGAAACATCACTGTTTGGGCACGATTGCTCCAGTGGTTTTCTAACCGCTGACTACAGCTGACAAGACAGCTCCTACAAAAATGAAAGGTGCCAAGGGCAGAATAACTGTGCCGGGATGTGCTAATGCGGCAGGCACACATAAGTATAAACTTGCTGTGATGGGCAAAAATTTGCATCCTTCTGTTTTCAAGGAGTGAATTTCTTACCAGTATATTATTGTGCTAACAAAAAGGTATGAATCACTAGACATCTTTTGTGGTTGGTTTCACAAACATTTTGTACCAGCCTCTTGTGCTCACTGCAGGGAAGCTGGACTGGATGGCCACTGTGAGATTTCGTTATTCATTGGCAATTGTTCTGCTTGCTCTCCAGTTGAAATTCTCAGCAAAAATAATGTTTATGCCATGTGCTTTCCCTCAAATATGACTTCATTGATTGAGCCATGTGAACGGGGTATCCTTAGATCAATGAAGAGGAAATACAAAAACACTCTCTTGAACAGCACGCTAGCCACAGTGAGCAGAGGCATGGATGTGGAAGGTTTGCAAAAGGAGTTTAGCATGAAGGATGCCATACACTCTGTAGCCAATGCTTGGAACACAGTGACTGAAGACACAGCTGTCCATGCCTGGCACAACCTCTGGCCTGCAACTATGCCCAGTGATAGTGATAAACAGGATGGTGATTTTGAAGGATTTCATATATCAAGTGAAAAAAAATGATGTCTGACCTCCTTACATATGAAAAAATACACCTTTAGAGTCTATTAGTAAACTAGAAGAAATGGATATCAAAAAAAAGTTAACATTGATAATGAAGCTTTAGTTGTACATTCATTGCCTGATAGTGAAATAACCAAAATGATTCTGAATCAAGGTGATTGTGATTATAGTAATGATGAAGATGATGTTGTTAACATTGCAGAAAAAGTGCCAATAGAGTAGAGGAACTGGTGAAAATTTGCAATGGGCCTTTTGAAGGATTAGAACAGTGTGCATTCGTAACAGAAGAAGAAATCACGTCAGTTTATAAAATCAAAGAGAGACTTCAAAAACAAAACCGGTTGTCAATGAGGCAGATGAATCTGGAAAAAACATTGTAGAAAGCCATTCAGCAGAATGCCTCCTTATCCCTGAAGGACCCATTTTCTGGTCCCTCAACTGTTTCTGATAGTTATTCTCACCTAAAAAAAAAAAATAGGGTGTACAGTAACCTTTGAATCCAAACACAGCATTGCAGGCAGAGACTGAAAGCCTGCTGTCGTTGCTGTTGTCTAACAACTGATGCGGGTATTCTGGTGGTGCTACTGTGCTGCTTAGTTAACCTGAACACATTATTTTTTTCACTTTATTAATTGGATATCATAATTTTTACTGTTAAGTACATATATGTAAATAAATGTAAGAAAATGCTTGCTCATTGGAGGCACAGAAATTCAAAGTCAAGAGATGGTTATGCCAAACAACCACAGACTATCCACATAGGTGGCTGAGAAAGTGGCACCTTTGCTTTCTGATTGTTCATGTACACAAACGTTGCTCCATGCACAATATTATTCACAATATAAAATTACCGTCAGGCTATATATTTAGTATGTAAGGTGTATATGAAACATAAATGAACTTCATGTTTACACTTAGATCCCATCCCCAAAATATTTCATTATGTATATGCAAATATTCCAAAATCTGAAAAAAATATGAATCCTGAAACACTTCTAGTCCCAAGCGTTTCAGATAAAGGATACTAAAACTGTGCTATTAAAAACAAATATGCACTAATTTTTTGTAAATTTGGAATAATGTAGACTAAACTCATTTTAGCCATATATAAAATACCAAAAATCCATCTCTTTTGAAATTAGAATTTCAATTACAGAGTTTTATTTTTTGATGAAGCAGAGAAATTTATATTTTATTAATTCTCTTAAATGAATTTTTTCTAGTTTTATAAGAGTTTCAACTCTTTGCCTAAAATTTTTTAGGTGTAATTCACTGTGTTTATGTATTTTAATATCTTTGACTTATAGAATCTGGGCCCCCTTGAAACTCCTATATTCTTCACTGACCACATTTTAGATATTTTTTTTTCTTCTGCAATTCTGATATGTCTTTCCTAAGGGTGCATTGGCTATGACGGAAGTCAAAGTAAACCTAGAATATTATTCAGAAGATAAAAATATCAACTAACTGATAGTTAGGAATGAATATGCTCTGCTTTAAAAATGCTTAGGGACTGTTAGTTTTCTATGCCTATCGTAAAAGTTATTATCACAAACTGATGACTTAAAACAGCAGAAATCTATTCTCTCAGTTTGGGGGCTAGAAGTCTGAAATCAAGGTGTTGGCAGGACTTTGCTCACCCGAGTAATTCTGGGAAGTTCTGTCTTATGCCCGTCTTCTAGCTTCTAGTGACGCCTGCGCACTGAGTGTGACTTGAGTCAGTTTCACCACTCCAGCCTCTCCCCTCCTCCTTGTATCACCACCCCCTCTGTCTGCTCATTCTCTTTCTGTCTCTAATCTCCCCTGCCTTTCTGTTGTAAGAACACTTATTGTATTTAGGGCCAACCTGGAGAATCCAGGATTACCCTAACTCAGGATCCTTGACTTAATCACATTTGAAGTGACCTCTTTTCCAAATAAGGTAACGTTCACAAGTTCCAGTGATTTGACCGAGGTATCTTTTAGGGGGCCATTTTGCTGTCTTCCATGGGAAGTGATCTTCAGTTCTGTGATATTAATCAGAAATCGTATGCTCCCTAATTAACAGCTGAATACACTTCAGCTATCACTAGTCTATTGGCAATTATTTTTTCACGATTTGGGGAAACTACTGGAGCTGCAGATCATTAAGGACCTTATTTCACGGATAAGTGACTGTCCTAGACAATTAAGCACCTGCATGCAATACAGAATCTGCAGAGAGCCCCTTCACCGTCAGACACCTACTTAATTGTTCAAGCAGCACGGTGAAAAACGAAAAACAGAAGAGCTTCTCTAGGGGGAAGCTGTTTCCAAGATATTTTTTGTTGTTGTTCTTAATGACGTTTGTCTTCACAAGTTTTACTTGTTAAACAATAAGAAGAATTCACAGCTATTTCAACAAAGGCTTAGTATCTCTTTAAGAATAAATCATAAAATTATTAAGTTTAGCTTTTATACTCAGGAACAGATATTTAAATTTTCAATATATTTTTCAATATATTTTAGAATATTTGAAAATTATAGAAAAAAGTCATGATTTGAATTAAGCAGCTATATGCAAATTTTTAACATACAAATTATATAGTAAAAAAACCCACAAATTTCATACAATTTTCACTGTTTAAAACACTAATTTTTTTATAATAGGAATTCTGAATAAATCTGAATTACACATAACTTGTTAAAAATTTTAAAATGGACAGGATACTTGTCTATATAATGCCAATTTTCCCACTTAAGTTTTTTAAGAAAACAAATTCAGTTTTTTACTAATTTGTCACAGAATTGATTTAGTCATACATAGATGTATATTTTTTAGTACTTTTTGTCTTATCTACACTGTAAGTACAGGTGTCCAGTAACATAGGTTGTACATAATCAAAATGCTGTTCTAGTCACTTGCTTTCTCAATTTAAGGTTACTTTTGGAGTTATATCTAGGATTTCTAGGTCTATTGTTGAAGATCTTTCTTCAGTTTGTATTTAACATGGTAATTTGCTTCTATGATTGATTCTAAAAGGTATGGTAAACATGTTTCCATGGTAATATCAATTAATTTTGTGTTATACTTTTTATCATGACTCTGTATATTAAAATACTAATAATAGCTAATTTGTTGAGCATGTACTATGTGCTAAATATTTTTTAAGTCCTTTATATTTATTATATTATTTAATTTTCACAGCACCTCTTTGTGGGAGGTGTTAAGAACTGTCTTTCCAGTTGTTTGGGGGTAATTTATGCACAGTGTTTTAAATTGCCCATGTTAAACTATTTATTAATATGGAAAACATTTTTTAATTAAAAAGAACTTAAAATTCTTTTAGAGTAAATTCTACTAAATACTTTGCAAAGAGATTTGCTTTAATGTCTCCTATTTAAATTGTCTTTGTTATCACACCCTTTAATTAGTGTGTGTGTGCAGATGATGACAAAATTCTGTATTCATCCCATGCATTTGAGTTTGACTAACACAGTGAATCTTATTCATACCAATGCCTCCATCGATTAGGAAAATTAATAAATATTCACTCCAATGTAGTTTCCGTAAAGCTGTTTACAAGCTGTGCTGTCCTTTTGCACACTCCTCAAATTTTAATTTTGTCAAGCCGTCATTTGCTCATAAAGTACATTGCGTAGGCTACCTCAAAGGGTTATGGCATCGCTTTTTTGGGTTTTATATTTTAGGTTGTATTCCCATGAAAAAATTTCTAACAAAATAATCATTTTTAATTCCCATGTACTTTTTAACTTTGCATTTTATTTTTAAATAATTTTTTAACTAAATGATAACAAACAGAAAGAAACTTACACAAATCATGTCTACATTTTGCTCAATTTTCACAAACTGAACGAATCCAGCCCACAGGGCACAGATGAAGAAAGAAAACATCGCCAGTATGCTGAACTTCCTCTGTATTTCAGTTTTACATAAAAAAGGAAAAAAAATGAGTATTTTTGTGTGTCTGATTTCTTCACTGAATATTACACCTGTGATAATCATTTGTGGTGGTGGTGTGTAGCATAAATTTGTTCCTTTCTATGTTGTGTAGTATTCCATTATATGAGTGTAACCTAATTCATTGATCCATTGAAACAATGATAAACAGTTGGGTCCTTTCCATTGTGGACATTTTATAAATAATGCTTTCCTAAAAATGTGTGTTCTTTTTATGAATATGTATGAAGATTTCTATTCATTATATACCTATGACTATAATGGTTGGCCATGGAAATAGCTATGTTTAGCTTTAGTAGATGCTACCTCTTTTCCAAAATGGTTCTACCAACACACACATCCAACAGTGATGTCTGAGAGTTTCTGCTGATTCATATGCTTGCAGATGCTTGATGCTGTATATTTTTTCATTTTAACCTTTACACTTTCCCCGACGACTGTTTATTCTATTCATATGTTCATGTTTTACAGCCATTTAGATGCTTTCCTTTGTGAAAATCTATTTAAATCTTTTGTCTTTGTAAATCCAGCCTGATTAATGGCAAGGCAGATTTTTACTCTTCAGCCCAAGCTAATTTTTGCTTTCTCATATCATTCACTACATTCAGCTAGTTCCTTTTTTATAAAGTTTTACTTGGATTCTGTGGATTTGTGTTAAATAATATTGCTAGAATGCCTATGTTTAAATTTCATTTCTTCCACTGACTAATTTTGTTGACTTCAGGTAAGTTAATTAATCCCTTACACTTTGTATTTTCTCAGTAAAATGAAAATTATTATAGTTCCTTTACTGTGGAAATGTTTTGAGAATTTATATATAGTATTTAACTAACAGCATATGGTAAGCACTATATAAGTGATTGCTATTAGGGTGGTTATATTTCTCTCTATTCTAACCATCATCACCTTCTATTAATAACTGAAAAAAATGGCTTATCTGCCAACTCATTAAGACCTGTATTGTCAGCTCACCTCTTCTAATGCCAGATTTGTGCTGTCTACTATCTACATTTGATCCCCTTTCTTGGTCTGTTACCAAGCCTATATTTGACCTATACTATCTTAGGCATTCATTTAACCACTGTTGTTGTTTCTGTTTGTAATAAACAATTTTTTAAAAAGTCTTTATGATTCCAAGGTGCATAGTATCCCCTAACAAACTTGGTCTCTCACCCCTCCAGTTACTTCTCCCAATGAGGGAGGAAGTGACTTAATTCTTGTCGATTGACTTTTAAGATAAAATGATTTGCTGTATGTCTGTTAGAATTTTAGAACAAGTCTAGACTGTGGAGGATATATTATCTCTTTATATCTATTTGCATATCAGTATTTTATAGGGTTTTGGAAAAGAAAACAATAAATGAAATAAATGATTTCCTTCAATAAAAGTATAATTTGGTGGCATTCTTTTGATAAAAATTAGAAGTCACCATTTTGTATGACCCATGTTTTAATTAACAGAATTTATTTTTTAAAGAAGTTTTGGGTTTACAGAAAAAAATGAGCAGAAAGTGCAGAGAGTTCCCTTATATCTCCTCTCCCACTCATATGTTATTATAATGGAATTAGCAAAAATCAATTATTAAAAGGGGCTTTTTAGTTTTGGGACTGCTGAAAGAATAGCCTCTCTCCTTAAACTTCCATAAAATAAAGTAGATCTTTAAAAATGTATATGAAGACTGAAGTTAAAGATAGTAACTATCCAAAAAGAAGGATAGAGATTTTTTAAAAGAATCAAAGAAAAGGTAAAAAAGAAAGAGCACCAGCAAGTTGGGAAACAATTTCAAACAAACTTGCATATGTGCGGTTAGAGTCCCTTTAATCAGAAAAACTATTAGAAGAAATCATAGTGAAATATTTCCAAATTAATTGAAAACTATAAATGCACAGATCTAAGAAGCTCATCAGAAGCAAATACAAAATGATTTAATAAAAATTGCATCAGGACACATAATAATCAAATTGCTTTAAAACATTGATAAAAAGCCTCAAAAGCAACCAGAGGAAAAAGACACATTACATGAAGGGGAACAAAAATGAGGGTGAGGGCAGGATTCTTTTTTAACACAGTGAAAGTAATGACAGTGTGCAGCAAAATATCAAAAGAAAAAAATCTTGCCGATCTAAAATTCTGTACTCGGCGAAAATATCTTTCAACAACAAAGACAAAGTAAAGACTTTTACAACATAGGATGCTAAAAGAATTCATCTTCAGCAGAATGGCACTCACTACAAAGAATGTTAAAGGAAGGAGGAAATGATGCCAGATAAAAATACAGATCAAAACAAAATAATGAATAGCAATAAAGTTTTATTGGAACACAGGCACATGCATGCACACATACACACGTATATGACCAGCAAAGAGAATGAAAAGGAGACCAGCAGAGATGATATGCCAACAAACTACTTATTAAAGAAATGTGAAAGAAGGTTATAATAAAAAAAATGGGAAAAATACTGGTTACATGGAAAGGGAGGGCGTCTATGTCCAATGAGTGGTCCCATGTACCAGGAAGAACACAAAAGACACTCAAGAATCTGAGAAAACTGGTTCCTTTAAGGCTAAGAAATTATTTAGAGCTAAAAAGAAAGCAGTTCCCAGAAAATTCTGCGCATAATGCAGTGAACTCCTTTACCGCTTCGGGTCACAGAAAAGCCATCAATCACCAGCATAAATAGAGGGAGGACTATTTTTAACCTCAAAAAAAGTCAGGAGACAGTCCTTCTTCCTTCCACAAAGGTGCAGCTTCCCATTTCCTAAATTACTAAGAACAGAGTTCTTTTCTCTAAAATGCTATCATTTGACATTTTTCCCCAGTGGCCTCATGGTGGCAATGCAGCTCTAAGAACAACATTTGTAGTCCAGGCAGAAAGAAAGAATGGGAGAAAAAGTGAGTGGTTTCTTTTAGTCATGTAGAAAAAGCTTCCACAGAGAATTCTTCATACATTACATGGCAAGAACTGTGATAAATGGCCACCTCTACCTGAAAGAAAAGCTTGAAATTCAAATATATCAGCTCTCTAGAATCCATACAAGAGGAAGGAAAAGGAGAAATGTTTTGAAAATGACTTTGTTTGACTTTGTGTTCATAAGAACCATAGCATGAAACATACCCTGAAACAAAGAAGGCAAAAATATAAGAAGACCAGAGAGAAAATTGATAATTCAAAAGGAATAGAGGGTTCATTTTAAAAAAATAAAATCTTGCAATAAATTGCATGAATATATTGAGAAAATTTGTAAAATTATATTTTGTAAAATAATAACAATAGAACATGTAAGAGTTCCTAAAATCCCTCAAAGTATCATTTTTATGGAAAGTAATTTGAAAGCAAGGACATGTTAAAGAGTGAAATTATGAATGATATTAAGTCTGTATTTTCAGATCTTTGCTAATTGGAAAGAAATGAAGGTAAAACTCTCTCTCTCTCTCTCTCTCTCACACACACACACACACACACACACACACACGCCACTTCTACCGTAATAATTCAGTGCCACAAAACACTTCATTAAGAATTAGGAAAAATTCTAGCTAATGTAGATTATGTCTTCCATTCTCCACTTGAAAGAGCTGCCAGTAGCTGATCTGATAGAAACTGTCTTATTAAAAAACTATTGGAGAAAGGGTGGAGCAAAATGACAGAATAAGATCTTCCAGTAATCAGCACAAAAATACCTTCACAAAAGGTAAGGAAACCAGGTGAGAGATCTCAGTACAGAGCCACATTGCCTGCATTATCCCTTGTACAACTCTAAGCAGCACAGCATGGAGAGCTACCCAGCTCACCTGGGGGAAGGAGAGGAAAGTGAGTGAAGGATTTTGATTTGGAACTCAGTGCTGGGCCCATCACAGTGAAACCCAATACTGGGCCCTAACTCCAGGCCTGTGACTGTGACAATGATTCTGGACCTGCCTCAGCATCAGGCAGAGATCCGTACCCCAGTGGGATGAGGGAGACATAAAAACTTCCCAGGACAAACAAAATCTGAAAAAAATTTATCACTGCCAGGTCTATCTTACAAGAACTGCTAAAGGGAGTTCTTCAAAGAAAAAGAAAAAGATACTAATGTGTACAAAAAGAAAATACCAGAATACTGACTCAGCTGGCACCTAAGTTCCCAGCAAAATTTCACACAGTCTCAATGAATAACTACATCCTAAACCACCAAGAAAATTACTGATAACACTGATTCTGTGTACCATCTAAGGTATCATATAGAGATCACTTTACTGGAGGAAACCAAAATCAAAGCCAAAGTGTTCTAATTTTCATATGGAACCAAAAAAGACCCCAAATAGCCAAAGCTATCCTAAACAAAAAGAATGAAACTGGAGGCATCACATTATCCAACTTTAAATTATACACAAGGCTATAGTCTCTAAAACAGTATAGTACTGGCATAAAAGTAGGTGCATAGATCAATGGGTCAGAATAGAGAACCCAAACTTAAAATCATATACCTGCAATCAACTGATCTTTGACAAAGCAGCCAAAAACATACCCTGGAGAAAAGATCCTCTATTTGACAAATGATACTGGGAAAATTGGATAGCAACATGCAGAAAAATGAAACTGGATCCCTAGTTCTCACCATCTACAAAAATCAACTCAAGATTGATTAAAGACTTAAATGTAAGACCTGAAACAATAAAAATCCTAGCAGAAAACCTAAGAAGAACTCTTCTGGACATTGGTCTAGGCAAAGAATTTATGATTAAGACCCCAAAAGCAAATGCAACCAAAACAAAACAAGACAAATGGGACTTAATTAAACTAAAAAGCTTCTATACAGCAAAAGGAATAATGAAAAGAGCAAATAGACAACCTATAGAATGGGACAAAATATTTGTAAACTGTGTGTCCAACAAAGGACTAATATCCAGAATCCACAAAGAATTCAAACAACTCAACAAGAATAAACAAACAATCCCATTAAAAAGAAGGAAAATGACATGAACAGACATTTTGAAAAGAGGGCATACTGATGTCCAAAAAACATGAAAGATAGCTCAATATCACTGATTATAAGAGAAATGCAAATTATAGCCACAGTGAGATACCATCTTAGTTCAACTAGAATAGTCCTTATTAAAAAGGCAAACAACAATAGATGTTGCTGCAGATGCAGTGAAAACACTCATACCCTGTTGGTGCAGCTGTAAATTAGTATAACCCAATGGAAATCAGTATGGGGATTTCTCAAAGAACTCAAAGTAGATCTACCATTCAATCCAGCAATCCCACTAGTGAGTATCTATCTAAAGGAAAAGAAATCATTATATCAAAAAGATATTTGCACTCAGGTGTTTATTGCAGCACAGTTCACAATAGCAAAGTTATGAAATCAACCTAATTACCTATTGATGGATGAATAGATAAAGAAAATGTGGTGCATATATACCATGGTGTACTAGTCAGTGATAAGTAAAAATGAAATAATGTTCTTTGACAAAGAAATGATTAATGTTTAAGATGATGGATATGGTAATTACCCTGATTTGATTATTATATCATGTATACATGTGTCAAAACATCACATTGTACCTCATAAATATGTGCTATTACTATGTGTCAATCAAAATTAAAAGATTATTAATAAACTAAAAAGCAGCAGCACAGAATCAAGGAAATTATAGTACATTATTTTAAAAAAAAGAAAACAAATGCAATCAAATTAATGTTGAAGAAAGATTTGCAAGAAATACAACACTAAAGAAATTGAAAGTCAAAAATATTGAAGAATTTATTTAAATATTATAGAATTCAAAGCATAGATATGAAAGCTCAGGGAAGATATAATAGGTGGACAGATGAGTTAAAATAATAGAGGAACTCAGAAAAGAAATTAAAGAAATATTAAAATCAGTACAAAAATGGCAACCTTCTTAGTGATAGTAAATATTTATATTTATTATATATAAAATAGGTATTGGTAAAACATAGTAAGACATGAAAGGAAATAAAAATGGAATCTAAAATAAATTATTAAAAATAAGGGAAAAATAACTGTAGAGGGCAAATGTAAGAGAATATACATTTATAATTAATCCCGATTAAGAAGAAAATAAAAGAAATATATTTGAAAAAATTAAGTAAACTTCTGAGGAGTTAATTAATATGTTGATAGAGTTCATATTGCAATACAACATATACAGATCTATTAACCTTGAGCCAAGTCTTACAAAATTTCCTGGGCTTTAGAGGTAAGCAAAATGCCCACTGAGTATCTAAGCAGAAAGACTAATGCAGCCATAACCATTCTGATAATCCACTTCTACACACTGGATGTTCTCACTTAGGTTGGTCAAATGCCTTTCCTGATTGATTGATACCTGTGCCATTTCCGCTTTTTAGTACTTGTTTGTGAAGAGGGAAGAACATCAGAAGTAAGAATTCTCTACTGCAATGACAGATGCCTCAAAAGAGTGGAGCTATGCAGTATAAATGCAAAGGCAGTTTAGAAGAGAAAACAAAATAAACCTAAGAAAAATAAAAGAAAGTAATAAAATGCTAAATCAGGAAATAATGGATAGGACATGAAAACAGAAAAACGATAGCACTCTCAAATAACTCAAGAATTTGGTCTTTGAATGTTCTATATAACTCATTATATATGTTAACTCATTTAACAAGAAAAAGAAGGCTGGGCGCGGTGGCTCACGCCTGTAATCCTAGCACTCTGGGAGGCCGAGGCGGGCGGATCGTTCTGAGCTCAGGAGTTCAAGACCAGCCTGAGCAAGAGCGAGACCCCGTCTCTACCAAAAAAAAAAATAGAAAGAAAATTAATTGGACGGCTAAAAATATATATAGAAAAAATTAGCCGGGCATGGTGGTGCATGCCTGTAGTCCCAGCTACTCAGGAGGCTGAGGCAGAAGGATCACTTGAGTCCAGGAGTTTGGGGTTGCTGTGAGCTAGGCTGAGGCCATGGCACTTGCCCCAGGCAAGAGAGTGAGACTCTGTCTCAAAAAAAAAAAAAAAAGAAAAGGAAAAGAATGTATAAATCTGTGAACTAATAAATTGGGCAAATAACTGAATATTCAGTGAAAGTTTTCAAATAATTCTAAGAGATCTTGGCACAGTGTATTTAATATGAATTTACTAATAATGAGGGGTTTACTAGAAAATATATACTAAGAAAATTGAACAAAGAAGATATAAACTTAAATGGATTTTTTTCCATAGGTGAAACAGAAACAAAATTTTCAAAATTCCCTTTCTTCAAAAGCATGAATTCCCTGTTTGCACTTTTAACTTTTGCCAAATGGTAACTCATTACTTCAATGCTATTTCAAAAATGTCAGATCATAGAGAAGAATAAAAACAAAACAAAAAGTCTTTAAAATTTATTTTAAGTCTCCATCAAAATAAAGACCTCTGTACTAGAATGGTATTTCACTGTCACAGAAAAAGACAGACCAGTCTCATTTTGCATATTTGAGAATTATAATTATCACTCAGTATTAATATTCATCAATAAAATTTGCCATCCTAATAAAAATAAACAAAAATACGGCCATCCATCCATTTAGGCTAAAATTGCCTTAAACAAAATTAACATTCATTTAAAAAATGGATTGATATTTTACTCCTGTTTTTGTCCACAAATCTTATCAGCTGTCAATTTTGACATCTACCCAGAACTAAACATTTCCTATCACATCCACTGCTTTTACATTGGTCCGATCCATGATCACTTCTTTCCTGATCATTCCAACTGGATCCTACTTACAGGTCTCCTTATTTCTACTCTTGTGCTTTGGGGCTATTGTCAAAGCAGCAGCCATTTCAGAGTCACATTCTGCTCAAATCTTCCGGTGGTTTTCCACCTCATTCAGCTGACACCCAAAGTTCCTACTACAACTCAAAGTACCTGAAATGATCTGGCTTCCTCTATTTCTCTTTATAAAATCTTCCAGTTCTTGTGTTCATTTTCTGTTTTGTTCACTGCTGTATCTCCAGTTCCTGACAAATGGAATAAAAGACATTGATATTCAGTGAATACTTTATATGAATAAACGAGTAAATAAGAAAGGAATGAGGAATATCTCTATGTATTGCTATAACATTGTTACTACATTGTTAGGTGAAAAAATATTTTGTAGGTGCAGTATGAGACAATTTGGATAAAAATATACATAAATATGTTACTGTATAAATTACAATTTTTATATGTGTATATATTAAATAAGTGTATGTGTACCTAAGTATGTAGACACATCCTTACATAAATTAACCAAAAAAGGAAGAAAGGAAGACATAAGGAGAGTCAATTCAATCCAATCGAAACTTTAAATAGTTGTGACTTCTAGTGGATAGAATTTAATGTGTGTGTGTATGTGTAGATAGGCTGTAATAGCAGAATATTATGAAATTTTTGCTTTTAATTTATATCATTGCCTATTGTTTTCTCCATCATTCTCTATTCATTCTCTGTCGTTCTTTATCATTCTCTATTGTCTTTCACTTTTTAAAAATTATAACTTAACATTGTAAATTTAATATAGTTAACAAATAACCGTCAATGCTGAGAGCTACTATGGTCCCACCCAGAAGTCATATGTTGAAATCTGCACTCCTAAAGTGATGGTGTCAGGAGGCAGAGCCGTTGAGAGTTGATTAGGTAGTGAGGGTGGAACCCTCAAAAATGGGACTAGTGCCCTTACAAAAGAAGCCCAAGTTAGACCCTTTGCCTCTTTTACCATGTGAGGACACAGCAAGAAGTCTTTGCCTGTGAACCAGAAAGCAGGCCCTCACCAGACACCAAATTTGTAGGCCACTTGATCTTGGACTTCCCAGCCTCCAGAATTGTGAGAAAAAAATTCTGTTGTTTGTAAGCTATCCAGACTATAGTACTTTGTTTAGCAGACCAAATGAACTAAAGTAAAAGCTAAGTTTTCAAGTTAAATTTAACATAGGTGTAATGTTGACTCTTAATTTAAAATAGATATTATATATTAATTTAACAAATATTGTATTTTATTAAGAAAATTTTTAAAATAGAAATTGTTGAGTTTTTCCAAATATCTTCAATTTATTACAGAATGAGGCCAAATATTTGCAAAATATCCCATATTCTTTGTACAGAAACTTACTAATAATGTGAGATGTAGATTAACTAATACAGGTCATTATTTCTGTAATGGTTTAGGCTCTCCAGAATGAGATTATTTTCCAGGCAAGATGGTACTTGTGAAATTATTTTTATTTTTAAAGGCCAGTTCTAAATTTAAACATTTTTTAAAAGGCCAATTCTGGTTGTGGATACCACATAAAGATAAAGTCACTGTTGTAAACACAGGTTATTGAAAGGCTGTGCATTGCAGGTGCAGATTTTAATTCAATATCACTTTCTCCAGGAAAAAAATTCCAATTTCTTGAATAAAAATTTAGTTTTCATTTGTTTGCATCAATTCATTAAAATCAGCAACTGGAATTAACAAATTATGTATAGTAGAAAAAATGATACTTTCAAATGAAAACTTCAACTTGAATATTATCATTTATGTGTGTCAAATGTATATTCCTATATATTCTGAATAATAGCTAGATAATGAACCAAAATATATACTTAAGTAGTCATTCAGAATGGCATGCTAATCAAAAAGTATCATAATCTAAATATATCACATTCAGACTTTATTCATTCAAATACTGACTGAACATCACTATCATTACAGGGAAGAAACTAACCATTTTTCCATTCTTCTTCTGAGAAAAGAAGACCTGTAATTTGAAAGAAAGCATCAGTGTGCCCAGCTCACAAAGCATTTCCTAGTCTCCCCTAAAGATCATGGTGGCTGAGAGACAAAGATATGACTACTGATATGAGCAGAAACCACTGGATGGTGATTCACTCCCAAAAGCTCCGTGAAATTGGGTAGTGGGGAGGGTGGTAGCATCAGCGGGCATGCATTATTTTTGATTGTTCTTCCCACTTGGAATTCCCACTTGGATTCTTCCCACTTGGAATGCTATTGTGATACTGGAGGACAGCCAAGATAGATACAAGCCTTTAAAATGATGGAGGAGACATACATTTTAATCAACCAGTTCTTAACTGTTTATTGCCTGTTTTGTGTACACAGACATGGATAATGGGTTAATGTGAAAGTTGCTAACTGGTAGTACCTTGGATGAATTGCTTGGTACGACTTCCCTCGTGGGCCTTCTTTATACTGTGTGGCAGAGGCAAACTGACCCACACGTTTCAGCTATCTTAGTAACTGATACCAATTCCCACAGTAAAGGAACTCTATATTGGTCTGATACAGTCATTAAGACAGCAAGACCCTTATGCTCTGTCCGTTTTCTGTCAGTATATTAACCCAGTTTTTTTCCTTTCCAGTCATCTCAGGTTCATTTTACTATCTCACATAGCAAGAGGCTTGTTTTTGGTAGTATGTATTCCAGCATTCTTTTAGAGACAATATCCAAAGGTATTCTTCAAAATTAGACATCAGACAGTTCTACAAAAGTAGGACATGAGAAAGTACTTCCAAACATCAGGATTAAGAGAAACCATATTAAATATGACTGATATTTTATTTAATTTGAGAAATGAATTTATCAAACTGATAGCTAATTATATGTTTAAAAATGCTGTCAATGCTATACCAGGGTTAAACATAATGATTTATTTTGATGAGTTTTCTTGCACTGGTGAGAAAAATCCATAAAGCCATCATACTGTGTTACTGTATAAAAGAGAATTCTGAATCACTCAATGGCGTCATAAGGCACAGAGCAAAGACAGGGTTATCTTTGTCGTTCAGGCAGTAGAGAGTGCAGAGTAATCAAGCAGGTACAGAGGCACACAGTCCTGCCTAATTTTGCCACTAATCCTTTTTCAGTAATCTCCTGAATAATTCCCCTTCATTGACATTGCTCTGCATACCCAAAGACCTAATGCTTCTCAGCCTGAAAACACATCTTCCTGACACTCTAGAAAGAATTAAACTGCAGTCTCTGATTTGCTTGTTTGTACCTTAAACCTCATTTTCCCTACAATGCTTGCAAAAGGCAATATGGGTGATAAAAATTGCAAAGGTTATATAATAAAGATTATATAATAAATAGAAAATTTTTAGTAAATGAAATATTATTTAAAAAATAACGCATTAGCAGGGGTAAAGACATGGATTGCTTTTGTTGCTGAAGTGGGTGTGACCTTGAATACAGATGAATACAAGATAGGCCGAGAGTTCAGATTACAGAAAGAAGTTTATGCAAACTGTTTTTATTGTAATACAACATTTATTTAAAGAAAATAAACTAAGTAACGAAAAATAGCTACAGATAATTTTATTGTAATGAAGAAATCTCAGACATGAAATGAGAAAGCTAAAGTGAGCCACAAAACAGGTGTTAAATTGCTGACTAGCTATGTTGAAATGAATATGTCCACTTGAATTTAAAGTTTTGCAATAAAAATGTTTCATTAAAAATTCCATTGCATATATAGAGCTATTTAATTTATCCAAAAAAATAAGTTATTTTAGATAATGAAAGTACAGTTTCTGAAAGGCTTTGTTTAACCCTACTGGTCCCATTTCAACATCTTCGTTGAGAATTGGTTTTAATCATTCTTGTAATCTATTTGTGCATGCAATTTTATTTTTACTGGGTAAAAATTCAAAATTGCTAAGTCACCATTTTTTCTCATTCTTCCTTCCCTCCATCTCTGCCTCCATTCATCCTTTTTTCCAATGATGCTGTTCTCTTCATCATATATGCTAGTGAGAAGCAGTTTGTCATTATATATGATTTAAAGATTCTCATATATAAACTTGTTCTCATAAAAATGAAAATTTCAATTTTCTGATATGCTTTCGTCAATTCGAAGGGCATTGTATCCTCAAAGTAGCAAAAGGGTAAGCAGGATCTCAACAGGGGCAGTTCTTTCTGCAATGTGCAATGCAATCTCTAAACTGAGAGTGCTGCTACCTGATTATTTCTGAATGACCCTGTTGTATTATAGAGCATGCTAAATGAAAGCTTTCATTTTAC
Organism: Indri indri; assembly: GCA_004363605.1. NCBI lineage: Eukaryota > Metazoa > Chordata > Mammalia > Primates > Indriidae > Indri > Indri indri. The sequence continues at coordinate 14,121 of RJWJ010003176.1, read as the reverse complement.
TGTCATTGCAGGATGTGATTGATGATAATGTATGTGGACCATATGTGCTTTGGAAGAACAATTTTTTGTGTTTTCAAGTTTATTTATTTATTTTAAATTGACAGATAAAAATATGTGGATTTATGATGTACCACAAGATGTTTACAGCATGGAATAGTTAAATATAGCTAATTAAAATATGCATTACCTCACATAGTTATTTTTGTGGTGAGAATATTTAACATCCACTCAGCATTTTTCAAGAATATAATATTCAGTCATTTACTATAGTCACCATGCTGTACAGAAAAGGAAGAACCGCTTCAATATAATTGGGCATGGCAGTGCAGGGAAGAGTGACAGTTCACTTTTCGATTATGAAAAATCATAAAGTAAGTTATAATTTAAAATGTATGTGGACAATGAAGTTTTAAAATAACAATATAAATATTTCTTCTATCAGTATCACTGTTCATCCACTAACTAAACATAATCTACTGCCATGTGTTCAGAACATTTTTGTTCAGAATATAAATGTATATTAATACGGTGCAAAATATATTACTGTAAATAACCATAAGCAATAACAAGCATATGACATTTTATAAGGTAAACTACTATGATCAACTTATTCTTTAAAGGTAATGATTCTTTCATTAAACAAGTATAAATTCATCATTTGATATTTTATTATTAAAGTCTGCAAATCGCTTTATCAGTAATTATGTAGATTTTTTTTAAAAAACATGGTAGAAAATTAAAAGCATACAGAAATCATTGACTTAGATAGCCAATATTTAGAGAAAAGAATAGCCCTACAGCGAGAATCATTACTACATGCTAGCAATACTAGCATCACATAGCCTTTGGTAATTATTTATACATATTTATTTCCAGATGCAAGGAAACACCACTTCTCATACCTCATCTTCTGTTTGGCATTATCTCTTCTAGAAATGTACTTAGCTGGTTCATCAAAGCTCCTATGTTTATAGTCAGCATAGGTGCTTATCATTGAATCACACATTTAAGTTTTGTATGTCTGTTATCTTGTTGATTCCATTACCTCTCTAACTTAGATAAGCTATTTTATCACTAAAATATTAAAGATATGCCCACAGTCAAGTTAATAATACCCTGCCCTCTCAGATCTTCAATTCATTTTTATATTTTTACAAAAGGTAGACAGACAAGTATAATTAACTCCTCGCCTTTGTAAATGTACCTTCTGGTTTTATTTGAAATTACACAATTAATTTAGAAGCTCAATTGTATCAAGATTGGATGTTTATTCCACTAGTATAAAAATGATAAATAAGTATATTTTCTAATTAAAAATGTATTTGGCACTTAGTAGGACAGTGCATATATATATCTGTGTATTTGAAGAAGGGAATAAATGGCTTTTTTTGGTACGTTTACTTTTTAATATTCATGTTGTATAGAAACTTGAATATCACTTCCTTTTCCCTATCCATTCTAATGATAACAAAAATTCAACCAATAGACCTCTGATTATGGAGAACATAAGATTTATTTGTAGAATTATTTTTGCCTATGACTCCATTAGTACAATTCCAGACCCTATGTTTAGTTCTAATGTCCAGCATTAGGCAACGCAGGAGAGTCATATGCTTCTAGTAAATTAATTTTTTTCTATTTAAATAGTCTTTGTTTTTTATTTGACACATGTGAAAGTGTCTAATTCCACAAAGTTAATTCAATGAAATATACTTAAAGCTGAAAGAGTCTTATTCCCACTAAATAATGAAAATAGAAATCAATTATTCTAAGATAAGGTTCTTCCTATAATTTTTAGTAGTTATTGTAAAATGTTAATGGGCTTTGTCTTCTGGACATGATGATGTGGTAATTCTTAATCTTGAATTAAATGCTTTTCAGTTAAGAGATGACTGTCTTTGTCATTGGGATCTAGTTGTTTGATTAAATTACGTTGAATTTCAAATGTTATTATCATGCATTAACTTACGGTATAATAGATTTCCTGATATAAATGCTTCATGAACCTCTCCATTCCTGTGTGTTTATTTTGGGGGTGTGTGAGACAATGGCTCTTTTTTTTTTTTTTATTAACCTTAGAAGAGAGTGTGCAATGCTTTTCAAGTTGATGAACGTTTTACATATGACAGTATTCTTAAATACATTGTCTTATTTCCCAGGAATCACAGTGACAACACGACTTACCCTCTCTACTCTCAGTCACGCTAAGGCAAAAATCACGGTTAATGACCATCCTGCCCGAGGATCCCTGAATGAATAATTCGAAGTCATGAAAGAATGGAAGAGAAGATTCAACAAGTAGATAAGGTAAACAGAACAGAATCAAAGCAAATGGCTTGCGATTACAAATTAAGCAAGCAGAATAAAGTCTAGAAAAATTTAAAAAATAGGCATGAAAATATTTTTAAAATTATACTTATGGTAACAATTATTATTACCTGTGCTGTCAGTTATATGAAAGTATACTTTGCCTAAATTCAAGAGATGATGTAATGAATAATTAAGTTTTTCTTTTGTTCACAAATAGGTTAATTTCACTTATTAAATTTCCTGTTATCCAGCACTTAATATATTGCTCCATTTTACTAAGAAATTTTAATTAAAAAATGATGCTACACATTTTTTTTAGGGTCTTAATTTCACTAAGTCTTTCAGGTCTCTAACAGAGCCTGACCAAGTAAATTAAATTACACCTTCATGTTGTAGTAGTGTAAATCCAGCTTCAAAAACATCTAACTGATTCTGACTCTACTATTTAGTCAATTAGAGTGTGCTTAGTAACTGTTAGATTTGGGGCAGCTTACTAAACTGGAAAAGACAAGAGTACTTAATGCTGTGTAAAAATGAAACCTGACAACTGATTCTATTACCTATTAAGAACATGTTATCCAAAGTAGCAACCATAGCAATCATATATAAATTTATACACTATTGAACTAAATGCCTTTTATTTGGCAATAGGAATAGTAAGTTGTATGCCCAGAAACTAGTGCCTGACCACAGATTTGCAATGTATAAGTGGGGAGTAGAGACTGTCATCGTAGCTACAATGACTTCTGACACTGCCAACCAGGGAATTCCACAGGTTAAGGGCACAGTCCCCATCAAGACTGCCCTCACTTCAGACACCAGCTGCAAGTTTAGGGGTTCCTATGACCCTGATCCACTTGCTACAAATCTGGGATTTCCCACTGACTACTCAGGTACAAGAATTCACTGGAGTGACTGAAAGAACTCAGGAAAGCACTATACTGATGATTATAGTTTTACTATAGCAAAAAGGACACAAATCAGGGCCAGCCAAAAGAAGAGTTGCAAACAATGAGGTCTGGGAGGAGTCCCGGTGTGAAGCTTCCATGTCCTCTCCCTTGAGACTTTGAGAGACAGGACACATCACCCTCTTAGCAGATTGATGTGTAGCAATATGCACAGAGTGTTGTTAACCAGAGAAGCTCACCCAAGCTTCAGTTTCATTACATAAGCCTGGTTGAGTGAATCATTGGCCAAGGATTAAACTCAATCTCCAGCCCTACACCCCCATCTCCTTCCTGGAGGTCAAGCTTATAGTACATGGCTCACAGCCCCAAACTTCTAATTATGTGGTTGGTTTTTCTGCCATGGCTAGTCCCCATGCTGGGACATCTTGTTTGCGTAAACTGTCTAGGGACCCACTATGAATCATATCATAAGCCTAAACTCAAGTGTGGTCAGAGGGTCTGACCACCCTCCACCATAAATAACAGAGACACTCCTATCGCTGGAGAAATCACAAAAATTTAGAAGCTCCCTCCCAAGAATATGGAAGAAAGGCAAGCCCAATGTTTTATTATACAGCAGACACAGGGAATATCCAGGCCTCTTCTCACTATGGCAATGAACGAGTCTGGCTATATGCTCATCTAATTTTAAAAATGATATAGAGATGCACTTTGTTTCTATTATAATGCTAAATTATTTTATAGTGTTGCTTTTACAAAAATAGTTAAATTACATTTGACAAAAACATAAGATCAGTTATATTAAAACTGTTTCTTCACTGGAAACACACATATCAATATTCAAAAAATCCAGTCAAAGCGGTATACTTTCAATAAATGAAACTAACTTCATTAGTTTAAAAATCATGTTTTCTGATTTTTTCTTTTAATTACACCTATCTCCAATAGATTGTGCTCAAAATGTTTGATAGAGCTAACATCTATGTTTATACCCTTTTTAGAAAAGAAAATTTTTTGTGGTGATCCAGTGACATTCTTTATGAAACTACTAAAGGGCAAAAAAAGATTTAAAAAAATACAAAAATAAAAAAAAATAGAAACATTTACTTGCAGAAAGAGAGATAGACCTTTTAGCAGAAATGAAAGAAAAAATTTTTAAGGAGGTGCATGTGTTTTTATTACATAGATATCGTGTGTAATGTTTAATTAAGTCAGGGCTTTAGATGTGCCCATCACCAGAATAGTGTTCATTGTACCCAATAGGTAAGTTTTTATCTCACACCCACCTTCCTGGCATCCCCCCTCCTTGCTATATCATGTCCTTTTTATCACTTCGTGCCCATCTGTATCCATCTATTAGCTTCCACTTAATAATAAGAACATACGGTGTTTGCTTTCCATTCCTGAGATACCTCACTTAGGATAATGGTCTCCAGTCCCCTCCACATTGTTGTAAATGACATTATTTTATTCCTTTCTATGGCTGAGTAGTACTCTATTTTCTTCATCCACTCATGAATTTAAGGGTACTTAGGTTGATTCCACATTTTGCAATTTTGAATAGTGCTGCAATGAACATTCAAGTGGAGGTGTCTTTTTGATACGATGACTTCATTTCCTTTGGGAAGATTCATAGTAGTGGGATTGCTGGATTGAATGGTAGGTCTACATTTATTTCTTTGAGGAAACTTCATCCTGATTTCCATAGAGGTTGTACTAATTTGCAGTCCTACACACAGTGTGTAAGCCTTCCTTTCTCTCTGCGTCCATGCCAACATCTGTTGTTTTTTGACTTTTTTTAAATGGCCATTCTGATAGGGATAAGGTGTTATCTCATTATAATTTTACTTTGCATTTTTAACCTTTTCGTACTAGTTTTATTTTTATAAGAAATTGGAAGAATGGGCTCCACTCGTGCTCACCATCAAATTGGTACTAACTGATGAACACTAGGGTGCTCACATGGCAGTAATAGTCTCCAGGGATTAGGAGGTTTGGGGGGGTAAACCCGCAACTAAAGGACACGGGGAGCATTGTAGGGGGGAAGGGCCTGCCTCTAACCCTGGCTTGGGTGAGGCAAAGACATAAAGTGTAACCATAATGTTTGTACCCTCATAATACCCTGAAATAAAAAAAAAGAAATATAAATTAATTTTATTTATTAAATTAATGCACAGATAAAACTAGAAATAAATGCAATAGTTCTTTAAAGTTTGCTCACTAGGAAAAAATCTTATTACGCATATTATTTTAGAGTTTACCTACCACATCTCGATCTATTTCATTTGATTATCAACTCCAACCCCACATAAACAAGAAGGTGAAGAAAGGTGGTATGCAAAGAAAGCACTCCATCTGGAGCGACAGGGCCTGGAAGTTATACTTAGATTGAATTCTTTTCTCTAGTAAAACCTTGGTGAAATCATATAAGCTTTCTAAATTTCAGGTTTCAAAAGTGTAGACATGGAAATAATAATGACAACTAACTCAGCATGACAATCGGTAACTTCATGTACATTGAACCATTTTGTAAATGTTGAAAACACACATTAGCTAATATGGGCCAAATTTATTACCTAAATTCACGTAACAATAAGTAGTATAGCTAAAGGGTCCAGTTAGCCTGATCTTTTATCTAATGTCTTTTTCCCAGTAACATACTGTTCCTGAGATAGAATATGTCATCCTTCAAGTATGCTACCAAATAGATCAATTTATTATTAAGAATCAATATCGCTAGCAGTTGTAGTGGTGGTAGTTGTGTTGGTGGTAGTGGTAAACTCCAGTCTATAGTGTGATAGAGTTCTAATATCTTAACACTGGTCTCAACCAAAATCCACTTTAAGAAACCACACATAATGTATCCTACTTGAAAGTCATACCTGGGCATTGTTTCCTAGATGCGTATGTGTTGGAGGTTGAGATATGAGCAGATTTATCATTCATTTAAAAAGCTGAGAAAACCTGAGTTAGAGGTAAAGGTAAAAAATCTTTAACTCTCTGTAGACCAGGATTCAGATGCAATAAGACTAATGTGGAAGTCTGTTAATAAAGAGGCTAAAAATAAACACATAATGAGAAAAAATGCATATATAAATGAAAAATATGTTTTGAAAGGATCATAATGTGATACTGTGTCAATAACATTGTGATTCTAGAAACTCCAGATTATGGATAATTTCTTCATAAAAAATAAATCTTGAAGAAAGACATATTCTCCTTTTAGTTCTAAAAAGGTCTAAAGTAGTAGGAAAAAAAAAAAGCTGGGCATGGTGGCTCACGCCTGTAATCCTAGCACTCTGGGAGGCTGAGGCGGGCAGATCGTTTGAGCTCAAGAGGTCAAGACCAGCCTGAGCAAGGGTGAGACCCCGTCTCTACTAAAAAAATAGAAATAAATTAGCTGGACAACTAAATATGTATGTGTGTGTGTGTGTGTGTGTGTGTGTGTGTGTGTGTGTGTGTGTATATATATATATATATATAAATAAAAGTCTTATCTTTGATCTTTAAAATCTAAATTATTTTAAACCAGACAAATGCACTGCAGTAAAATTGGAGATGTAAGAATCAGTTAAATACATAAAAAGTTTATCTGTGTAGCATCTGAATGCTTCATAATATTTGTTTCTACAGTGAAGATGGTAACTTCATTTACCTCATTACAATATTTTGAGCATTAAGGGAAGTAATATATTTAAGATCCTTAAAGCAATACAGGACACACTCAATAAATATCACCTATTACTGTCATTATTATATTTAAACTCGGAAAGGAATGTTTTAGTTGAGTCATTTAAATTTCGTTTGCTAATCAGTTAAACTAATTAACTCACCAGTATGTCCTCTAACTCTTGAAGTTAACACTTTTCCACCATTTCTGAAACAATATTTCTTGAGAAATATTAGAAAAATAATAATTCTTCAATAAGAAACCAGTTAGAGATAAGTAATTACTTTGGAAAATATGGAAATAAAATATTCTAAGTTTTCTACATTTCAGTTTATTCACAGCTTTCAAAAACTATACAATATTGTGTACACTTAAGATGCTATTGGAAATATTTTTATTTTGGGAATTTTAAAAAGGAACAACATAGAACAATTTCTCATAATTTAATTGGTGTGTTTTCTTCTCTACTAAACATTTTTATGGAGACAGTTGTAACATAAATATTTTCATTAAGCATGAAGTTTAAAATATGTTTTCGATCTGGTAAATTTGACCGTAGGAGGTGAAAAACTAGAGTAAGTAGAAAGGAAAATTCCAAATCCAACAAAAGAATGTAGACACAAGAAAAATTATTGCCAAGAGCTTGGTCCCATTCCTGAAACCAAATTTAAAAAAAACGAGAACAAGTGGGTTAAGGAGAAAGGAAAGGAAGGTTTATTAATTTGCCAGCAAGTGAGGAGGATGGCAGACTCTCATCTTAAAGAACCACCATTCTCCTGTTGAGAGGAGTTTAGGCTCTTTTATAGGTACACAGTGACTTAGTTAACTCAGGGTTTTCATGACCTGTGCCGCACACTGTTGCCACTGGCCCCTGGTGGCTCAATTAGTCCTTATCTAATTTAATCTTGTGGTTTCGCCATCATTTTTCTTGTGATCACTGAGCCATCCCCTAAAGTGAGGAGAAGAGAATGAACAAACCAGCACAGCAGACTTGCAAGTTAAGCTTCCTAGGATTGTTACATTGTTACTGTAAGATTACAGCAGCCCTTTGGTTTAATCCTGTAACAGAATTGCTTCCTATTCTTTATTTTCCTACTTTTTCGATATCATTTTATCTTCCTTGTCTAAAATATTTTTAAATCCTGTGTGTGTATAAATCAATATAAACTCAAACACATTCTTGTTTATATATGCATACATGCACAAGTTTATTTAATTGAGTATATGTAGCACATGAAAAGCTTAAAATGTTAAAGTGTTCTTTAACTTTTTTAACCCATTCTTCCCACACATACAGTACCAGTCTTTTCCAAAACCAGTTAACAGTTTTGTCCCTACCTGACCAATTTTTTTAGCATTAAAAATTATATATATATGAAAACATATATATGTATGTATTGACATCATCTCCATTTGTATTGTTTTTAGAAACATAAATGGGCTTTTTATGTTTGGCAATTTACATGGTATATTAAGCTATTCTATTTTTCTTGTTTATCTTTCCAACATTCATTTACTTAATAGAACAACACACAGAATTCCCCTATTTATAGAAAAATAAATGTGTTGCCTCTGAAGGCAGATGTGTACTCAACAGTGGACAGAGAACATCTCAACATGCCAACAGAATACATCTCAGAAAATCAAAAGGATGAAAAGAGTGAGCAGCACAGGTGACCTACCAACACTATGTGGTTTTCAGAATGCATTTGGCATGCTGAAAAAGAAAAATGTAGATTTAGAGCAATTGCATATCAAATTAATCATTCTAGCTTGTTACGAGATTGAGTATCTCATATATTCACTTGTTCCAGTTTTGTAAGCCCCTAAATAGCACTTTTAAATAGAGCAATTAATTTTTTTCTTCATTAACTTTAGTTATGATTGGAAGCCTAGAAATCTTGGAGCAATTTCAAAAAAAAAGCCTGCTTACTAAGTGGATTTTCCCAGGTTCTCACAAATCACAGTGACACCAAAAGCTTCAGTGTGGGCCTCATTCAGAAGGAAAATAAGGAAACCATAGAAATCTGGATAAGGTTTGTTAGTTTAAAGTTTCAATCAAGTATTGAAACAGTGAAATAAAGGACGGATAATAACTGGTTGCATATTTTCCTACTATTCTTAATACATAATTCTATGTAATGAGATATATTAAGTGCTGAGGTTTTCTCAAAAACGTTAGTATCTTGAAGGATACATTTAAGTGGCAACCAACAGGTGTTCACAGGGCATGACTTGTCAATAGTAATGCATTTTCATTGTGAGGATAGCAACAAATATGTAATTTTGCTCTTATTAACAACCGTGAAATTGACTAACATTTATACCTCTGTATCAAGAAGATTTTGACTAGCTATTACATTCAAATACTATTAATATGCTTGAATTCGTTTTTTTTTTTTTTTTTTTTTTTGGTAGCTTCCATTGTTTACTACCAAATCTGACGGAAGAAAAATATTACAAAATGTTATGGACATTGTCCACTCTTAATAGCAGCATTATTTCTTCTACAAATCATGTTTGATATCAGCATGCATGTGTTATAACAATCAACCTTTTCTATGAAATGTGGAAACTAATTAAGTATTTCCCTTGTGAAATAATAAACTATATTGTATTTTCTATAAATTGTTTAAGGTTTTCACATTTGGCTAGGTATATCTGCATTGGTCACAGTCTTTTGCAAAGGAAAATTGTTGGCTTTGAAAAGAGACAAAACAAAATGCTACTTCTCTCCCTCTTTCATTAAAAAAAACTTGCCAATATATCAAGGTCTTTTAATAAATGTACATTGAATGCCCGTAAAGCTGAGAGGAAAGAAGTTCATGAAAGAAAAAATTGTAGAGAAATGGTTGTTCGATGGTTGTTTGTACAAATTAATTACATATAATAACATCTTAATATCTCAAACTTTACATTTTCAGTTAAAAACGGCAGCAGAATTTTCCAGTTTTAAGTTAGAAGATACAGAATTTGTTGTCCCTTATTATGATGTTGCTTAATTTTTCAAGTTTATTACATAAGCAAATAAATATTAATACATTTTAAATTTTAAGAAAATAGTATCTTTCCTAAAATGACTATTATCCCTTCATATTCTCATGATATAAAATTAAATCTACATTCATAATGGTAGATATTAAGTGGTTGGTATAATACAAGTGATAGGTATGAAATAGCAGACATAGTATTAAGATTGATCATTTTTTTCCCTAATGTTACTACTTTTCCCTTCAAAAATTCTGATTAAAATTGCTTTTTCACTAAAAGTATTAATGTTTTCATTATTTGAAATGATGAATGACCTAGACATTGTTTACAAACAACAGCTCTGTAGCTATTTTGCTTTATGGAAAACACTATTTAAGGACTTTACAATACCCATTCATTTTCATCTTCCTCTTCAAGAGGACCCCAACTGTATTCACTCTTCTGTGAGTAGCCAAGGGAGGCTGGACCTTTTCAGAGGCATAGGTTGTGAATTGTGGGAGCTCTAAATTGTCCTCTGTATCCTTAATCCCCTTGTTAAACAGTAGACTGTAGTATGGGCATGTGATGCAAATTTGTGCAATATACTCTAAGAGAAAGTTTGCTGATGGTTTTCTCAGAAAGTCTTTCTTGCTCAGAAACAAGGAGTGAGATAAGGATGGATGTTCCTGTTTCTGTCTACAGTGTTACTTCCTATATGTGATGCCTGGTGCTGTGACAGCCATCTTGGAACCATGAGAGAAGGCAGCTATATGCGGATAATTCTTGGGACGGTAGTGCAGGTAAATATAAAAGAACCCACCCACGATCTATTTTCACAACACCATCCTGGTTTCATCTCTAGACCTCTCTGAATTGCAATTATCATCATTTATAAAGATTAACCAAAGACAAAGTCAAAAAATTGTTGATGTTTCTTTGACAGATTTCCACAATTCTGTCTTTTTGAGGCCTCTCTGCAAGCATATTATTCTGTTGTGTACTTTGGCTAGATACATTTATATCTATTTATTTATCATATTAGAATACATTGAATTAATCTTATTCTAATTTGGAAAATATTAATTAAAATTTTGGAAACTCACTGATTGAATATTAAGGTAAAAATAGATTATTTCGTGCTATGTTTTGCATTTTCATAAGCACTTAAATCCATTCTCCAACATTGCCAAATACTAGGGCAAGCTGTATCTATTTTCACAAGGTTTTAAATTTTTCAACCATGAAATTGACAAGATAGAAATTAAATAAAATGGTTATTAATAAACATTAACAAAAATTCCTTAAATACTATGACAGAAATTTAAAAATACATACTTGAAGTATTCTTACAAATTTATATTTCTCAATGGAAAATAAGTCAAAGGGTGTGCTTTCTCAGAGTGAGGTTTCTCTTGCTGTTTTTCTTTATATTTGAAAAAGAAACACTAAAAAAGTGTTGAATGAAACTCAGAAAGTGCAATAAAAATGAACTGACATCCAAAAACAAAGTTTAAAAAATTTTGTATTCTGGAATTCCTGAGGCTACTATTTGACTGTACTGAATTGAATTACCTTAAAAATTTGTTTTCATCTTACTTTGTTATTTGCATTTGTATTTAGAATTAATGTTTTAAAATATTTAAATATGTGCCATTAGTATACATGGTTTTGTTAATGTTACCAACAAACTATAATGAAATAGAACTAACATTTATGACAGAATGATGGTTGATCCTTAGCTAGGAAATTCTGCCATAAGCAGTGTGAATAAATTAAGATATCAAATGTTTTTTTTAAAATACTTATATTGTATTTTCTGTTGGCATGTTAAACACTAAATTTACTGGACTTTGGGAAACTTACTGTTACTCAATTTGCATCAGAATAAATAACCTCTGACAAAATGTAAAATTTTGCAATAGGTCTTAAGTTTAGTGCAGAAGCCACTGAGCACACTTCCCTTGGACCAGAAGGTGTTTATATAATCACATAGACATGAATTCCTGAACAGACCAATATCAAATACTGAAATTGAAACAGCAATAAAAAACATTCCTAAAAAGAAAAGTCCCGGACCAGATTGTTTCACACCCGAATTTTACCACACCTACAAAGAAGAACTGGTGCCTATCCTGCAGAAATCATTCCACAACATCAAGCAGGATGGAATCCTCCCCAACACATTTTATGAAGCCAACATAACCCTGATACCAGAACCAGGAAAGGACGCAACAAAAAAGGAAAACTATAGACCAATATCCCTTACGAATATAGATGCAAAAATTCTCAACAAAATTCTAGCTTACCGAATCCAGGTGCTTATTAAGAAAATAATCCATCATGACCAAGTGGGCTTCATCCCAGAGATGCAGGGATGGTTCAACATATGCAAATCTATAAACGTAATTCACCACATAAACAGAAGCAAAAACAAAAACCATATGATTCTCTCAATAGACACAGAAAAAGCATTTGACAAAATTCAACACCCTTTTTTGATAAGAACGCTTAACAAAATAGGCATAGACGGGGCTTACCTGAAAATGATACAAGCCATATATGATAAACCCACAGCCAACATCATACTGAATGGGGAAAAACTGAAAGCATTCCCACTTAGAACTGGAACCAGACAAGGTTGCCCACTATCTCCACTTCTATTCAACATAGTGCTGGAAGTCCTGGCCACAGCAATCAGGCAAGAGAGTGGAATTAAAGGCATACAAATGGGAACGGAAGAGATCAAACTCTCACTATTTGCTGACGATATGATAGTATATCTAGAAAACCCCAAAGATTCAACCAAGAGGCTCCTGGAATTGATAAATGAATTCAGTAAAGTCTCAGGATACAAAATCAATACACACAAATCAGAGGCTTTCATATATGCCAGTAGCAGTCATACCGAGAACCAAATCAAAGACTCAATTCCCTTCACAATAGCAACAAAGAAAATAAGGTACCTAGTAATATATTTAGCTAAGGAGGTAAAAGACCTCTACGGGGAGAACTATGAAACATTGAGGAAGGAAATAGCAGAGGACATAAACAGGTGGAAAACCATACCAAGCTCATGGGTCAGCAGAATCAACATTATTAAGATGTCTATACTACCCAAAGTTATCTACAGATTCAATGCAATCCCTATTAAAATACCAACATCATTCTTCACAGATGTAGAAAAATTAATTTTATGCTTCATATGGAACCAGAGAAGACCCCGCATAGCAAAAACAATTCTAGGCAATAAAAACAAAATGGAAGGTATCAATTTACCAGACTTTGAACTTTGTTATAAGGCTGTAGTAATCAAAACAGCTTGGTACTGGCACAAAAATAGAGCCATTGACCAGTGGAACAGAACTGAGAACCCAGATATAAAATCATCCTCATATAGCCATCTAATCTTTGACAAAGCAGACAAAACATACACTGGGGAAAAGAATCCTTATTCAATAAATGGTGCTGGGAAAACTGGATAGCCACATGTAGAAGACTGAATCAGGATCCACATCTTTCACCTCTCACAAAAATCAACTCACACTGGGTAACAGATTTAAACCTAAGGAGTGAAACTATTAGAATTCTAGAGGAAAATGTTGGAAATACTCTTCTAGACATTGGCCTAGGCAAAGAATTTATGAAGAGGACCCCAAAGGCAATCACAGCAACAATAAAAATAAATAAATGGGACCTGATCAAATTAAAAAGCTTCTGCACAGCCAAAGAAACTGTCACAAGAGCAAACAGACAACCTACAGAATGGGAGAAAATTTTTGCATGCTACAAATCTGATAAAGGGCTGATAACTAGAATCTACTTAGAACTCAGGAAAATCAACAAGAAAAAAAAATCAAACAACCCTATCAAAAAGTGGGCAAAGGACATGAACAAAAACTTTTCAAAAGAAGACAGAATAATGGCCAAAAAAAAAAAAAAATATGAAAAAATGCCCAACATCTCTAATCATCAGGGAAATGCAAATCAAAACCACAATGAGATATCACTTATCTCCAGTGAGAATGGCCTTTATCAAAAAGTCCCAAAACAATAAATGTTGGTGGGGATGTGGAGAGATAGGAACACTCATACACTGCTGGTGGGACTGCAAACTAGTGCAACCTCTGTGGAAAGCAATATGGAGATACCTTAAAGAGATACAAGTAGAATTACCATTTGATCCAGCAATCCCATTACTGGGCATCTACCCAAAAGAACAAAAGACACTCTATAAAAAAGACACCTGCACCCGAATGTTTATAG